>JAIPRN010000143.1:62321-121300 GCA_025469175.1 Geopemphigus sp. TES_GeoC_2020
ATAGACAACAAATAGCTGAATTAACATACACTATATTTATTAAACATTCACCGCGAAACAGAATTAATTATGTCTAATACTAAATATTACGGAAGGTCTAACCAATGCTTTGACAAACACCACACACTCGATGCTCTGCAAATATCACACTAACTAGATTTTCTGAAACGAGGCACTATCGAAAATTATCAAGGATTTCTTGGTACTTCGGATTGTTTGTTCATAATGCTCGATAGTGTATAATAATTTCTATATAATAAAATATAACTATAATCGTTTCGTTATAAGAACGTTTACAATTATTATATAGAAACAACTATAATAAAAAACGTCATAAAAACGTTTACAATTATATACAACTATATTATAGGCGATAATCATTTCCACATAATAGTGTTCATAACAAACACTATGTACAACGGCTGTACAAATGAATCTACTATATCTTCCCACCCGCTCGATCGAGTGATATTTTATTACCGATTATAATTTTAGAGAGGTCTTTTAACATTGCGGCATCGATGCAGCGAGTCTAGGAATCGTAAGTAACTATAGTTACTGAGAATCGCCGGACTTTTTGTAAAGAACTTATTAATCAAAAACAATAGTGGTCGACAACGTAACGAAATCGTAAATACGTTTCGTTTCCGATACGTCGTTTTTATAATTACGATTTATAATAAATTATGAAACGAAATTGGGGAGGGGTTTTTCTTTTTTTAAAACGGTATTAAATCGAAATTTTTTTTAACGTGAAATATTCGTAGGCTAGGGACAAAAAGTTTTCGTGACAACCAATCGGTCGATTTAATTTACGTTTTGTATTGGGTTCCATTCATAATGACTAACTCGAAGAAACGAACGATATCAAATATACGTTTTATAGCGACGAAGAAAATTTGAAAATTTGGCACTTTTATTCGTCAGAATCTCTCGCGCCTCCGTTCGTGTCATTTCTGTTATGACATTATGTATACTCTAAGGAATTCGATTCAGCGTTTCGTTATTATTTTCAAGGTCGATGCGCGGCAGACCGCCGAAAAACGTTTCGACGGTTCTTCGCATCGCCCGAAAAAAATTGTATCCACTATTCGTTCGGGAGAAATGTCGACGATTCCGTCATCGTTCTTCGACGCGAACTACCATTCGAAACGACTATTCGTGTGCACACGCCGTGAGTGTACCATTCGAAATCAAAACACGTTTCGCCGTTACATTTTTCGCCTTTAGAACCGGCGAAATGGCGATTATATTGAGTAAATAAAAATAACCGCCACAAGGTTATGTCTCCACTATCCCCCCACCCGACCCTATAAATCACTCGCGCGTGTACGTACGCCCCTGACCGTGTATATGGCGAATTCGCATACGATTTGCGGCGCACGTCTGGGGGATCGGGAATTCGTATGGATTTATTAATAACGTTCCGCGGAAGTATCGTATTTGAACTGTACCGCGAAAATGCCGAGACCTTAGACAGGCGCGCGCGTAATTATACATTATATTGTTGTCGTATCGTCGATCGATATTCAATGGCGAATAGAATAGTACAACCTCGTTAGCGCGATCAGTGTGGGATGCGTTGTCTGTCTATTGTGTTTTTTGTACGGATCGGAAATACGTTTTCGGGAACGGTACGAAATATTCAACACGGTCGTAATTTTTTTCCTCGCCTGTATAATAATAATAATAATATTAAATAGAAACCTCCACCGCGCGTGTCCGATCGACAGCCGCGAAACGCGTATTACGCGTAGGTTATACGTGTGGATATATAGGTACGTATAATTAGCGGCCGTCGTACCCGGTCCGGACTAGGTACGTTTACGTATTTTCGTCGAACCCCGCCGAGTATGTCGTACGCATGTTCGTCGACGATGGCGACGTTTTCGTTTTTGGTTCACAAAACGCGTCCCGTACCCGGTTTATTAAACCGATCGTTATTTCGACGCGGTTTAAAGCGTTTTCGAACGTTTTTCGTTTTTCGCCAGATACAGTCACCGGTTTACTCGTCGTATTTCGCGCCATTATTCGGTATTTATATACGAGGTGTGTTCAAAAAATAACCTGCTCACACGCTTCGTCGCTTATTCGTGAATTTTCGGTTAAAAATAAAACTGTAACGATGTCCCAGCCTCCATATTCCCCAGACATGGTTCCGTGTGACTTTTTCTATTTCCGAAAGTAAAGAGAACCTTAAAGGGCCGTCGTTTTACAAGCATAGATAATAGCATAGCTGAAGGCTATCCCAAAGATCGAGTTTGAAAAGTGTTTCGGCGATTAAAATAAGCACTGATACAAGTGCTAATATCCAACGGGGACTACGTTGAAGGAGACGAATAAATAACTATTTCTTCAAGAAAAATCGAAAATTTCCGTTATTTTTTGAACACACCTCGTGTGTATATATATATTCGTAGTTCGTGGCGTCGTTTAAAAAGTGAAAATACAAACGCCTAGTCCGAATCGATTACGTCATTATCGAAATGCGGCGCGATTAATAGCGGCATGGGAAACGTTTCACGAATGTACGCGAAACCGAACGGCGCTATTTTTCGTAGCGCCAATTTTCCGGAACACGTCAGGCGCGGTAACGCTTTCGCGACAATCAAGCAAACACGATAAAGGGGTAAACGGCGTCCGTCGTTAATCGATCGCGTTTTTCCGTTAATCGCGATCGTTATTCGATCAACCGATGGGCGGCCGTATGATTCGGGGCCATTTTTAATTTCGTCATTTTAAACAGCTTAATATTCGACGGGCGTCGTCGTGTAACCGACCGTCCCACCGTGTCGTGCACTGCCTGGTTTGATGGTGATAATCGCGTGAAATTTCGCGAACATTCTCGGACCGTTACGAGTGCCGTGGGGTACGAAACGTGCCGCCGTGATAGTGACGCGGGCCACGCTAGACGTCCCCGGGATACTTGATAACAACCGCGCTCGGTAATATGTTCATATTTAAACGCGGACGGGAACGTTGGCAAAAACATAACGGACGTTCGCCAATTTTTCGATTTGTTTTCGGGCGAGGCGCGAACGCGTTGTTCCGAAATCTGGGTTAAAGTTCGGCGTAGCCAAAATTAACCGTTCGACGATCGTTGTTCTGGTTATTTTGCCCGCAGCGAATCGATCTTCGGGAGGGCTTTTTTTTTTTTTTCGAACCGGCAATACCCTCACTGGCCCGGTAAGCTTGAAGGCAATACTTCGGACTTCTTCGGGAGGGCTAATCGAGATATTTTGGCTCGACGATTTTCGTTAGGTTGCTTCGCTCTATGGTACGCGCGGGGTGCGGGCGGGGCCGCGGGTCGATGATTCGCGGACACGATTCCGTTTCAGTTCGTGAAATCGAAACTATAATTCGCGATCGTGCCCGAAACGGCGAACGACAGTTTTACGTTTTACGGCGCGGTGACACCCGATACGTTTTCACGCGCGGCGCGTCCGCCACTGCGAGAATATCGGATAACCGCCGTATTGTCGTCCCGTACCGAGATCGCCGTTTTTTTGTCCCGTCGCCAGCGTTGGGTTCTCTAATCACGTTCGTCGTCTTACGATTGATGTACGATTCGATACGGTTACGTAACGCGGGCAGTATCGCCACTTACGAGACGACGAAATATTAAACGCTTCTATTTTTCAAAACCGCCGTCCGATAGTCCGGGGTCGTAAAATACGCAGTTAACTCGTCGAATCGACAGTTTTTTTAGGTATTATCGCTTTGTTTCGAATTAAAGTTTTGTCGTTTCCGAGAAATTCGAGTATTTTATAAGAACGGGATCTTTCAGGAAATTATACGATTCACCCTAACTGGAAGAAACTCGTGTTAAAATATTCGTATACGAGCTCGTGCGCGTACACACACACACACACACACACACACACACACACACACACACACTCACACACACTCAAACACACATACCTTACGACGAACGAAACAGAATTCAATACAATTTTGTCGATGACTCCTAAGTATGGGAAATTTACACTTTACGCGGCATTTTTTTTTATTTGTACATAAGGCGTAGGAAAATAACGAAGGTAATTATTATAATTTTGCGATTTTTGAAATTCCACGCAGTTCGATCGATGTTTATTAAAAACGGTATATTGTCTGAACTTTAGTTCGGTTAATTTATAGTGTCTACCGCGATTTCAGTGTTTTTTTTTTTTTTTTAATTTCAATATCTAGACCGACGTATGATTTATTTCTTACGAACGGTTGTTTTGTAAGAAAATTCTTGTTCGAAAAGTGTTACTTTAAGTTGATGAATTAGATTTAAAAATAACCGCCACTCCTACACGCGTGTAAAACCTATGGCAACTATTCCTATGACATTACGAAAATATTACGTTAACGATTAATTCACCGAAAAGTTTTTTCCGTTTAATCAAAAACCGTGTATAATTGGACCGCGTCATTTCAATCGTAGTTTTAAAAATATAATTGAGGTTGAACATTTTTGTCGGACCGCGTAAATAAAACAACTTACGAAGGTCAGGTTTTTATTTCGAAAAATGAATATCTACGACCGTATTCGTAAGCGGAATAGTTTATAGATAAGGTTCATTTTTAATTTGAGATTATTCGGTATATTAATCATATACCATTAGGATTATGGAGAACGAAGTTTATATATTAAAAACGGCTCGAAGGATTTTGATGATTATCGTTGAGTACGATATTTTTCGTGGACGAAACACATAGTCGTGTTAGTCCCAAAATTGAAAATTGTCACTTAGGGATGCCTGAATTTTAAAAACTGTATGAGACGAGACTCGAATATTAAACGGTTATTCGTTAAAGTAAACCGAGCGAGGCTCCCAGAGTCGACCGTTACTATAAATAATAAATATTACATTTTAAAAGAGCGTCAGCCATGATTCGTTTGTACGACACGGAGCGTGAAATTTACATTAATCTTAAGTCCGATATGATAAGGTTTTAAAATAATTTAAAAATTACGATCGAGTTTCTGCCGATAATTGATTTTTAATATTTTCAATATAATTTACGTATATAAACGTTTAAAATTTCTCGGTTTCGTTACGTGTTCGTTAATTTTAAATAGTACGCCGACGGTGATAATTTGTTCTGAAAATCGCGCGTTATTTTACGCTACTCATTCCGTTATTACAATATCGACGCTTACGTAAATCCCGATGACTCAAACGGCCCGCGTTCGACCGTGTACGTTATTTTTTAAGTTGGATTTGGTACGGACAATATTGTACATAAATATAAAATTCCGTGTTGCGCGATGTTCTACGAAAGATCCACATCATCAAGTAAGATTAATGTCATATACCGCAGTTTCCTGTCCGAAACTTTCGTTCGAATTTTGTTTAAAAATAGATTTTCGGGTGGAATACGTTCTCCCACTGAACGTAACAGTGCACTGCACACGCCGTTCCAACCGAAACGTTATATTCGCAGTCTGAACGTGTGATTGCTGCAGCCTAGACGCTTTTGGGAAATTCGCTTTACTTTCTTACTCTATTAGCTTTTGTATTTTCCAGTTAATCTTGTTCTTCGCTTGTTTTTCGTTTTTATTTCTTTTTTTTTTCCGCCGTTTTTCGTTTATTCGTACAAATTTCGAAAATCGCTTTGAAACATGGCTGACGTAGAATATCAGTTCACAACCACCGAGAGGAAAGTCAGAAAAACCAAAAAAGTCAGTTCGTCCAACAAGAGGAGAGAGAGCAACGACCAGGGCGAAGTGACCATCACGGAATTGGACAAAGAAAACGTGTACCCGTTGGAAAATGGTCACGATGACAAGAGGTATTTTCCGAGGCCCCGCGTAATTGAAATTGATTTTTAAATATTGTAAGGAATTTAGTCATTCCTACGATTTTTGTTTTTTTTTTTTAATTATTATTATTTATTCTCGACATTTTTTTTATTTCGCGTCTATTTTGGAAATATCGCCCGGTTTATTTCGGTAAATACGATATTTTCCATTCGCGATGTTTCGTACGATTGTTCGAAATTAATAATATTGCGGCGTTATTTCGTATTTACAAACTTACATTTGTCCGACACACTAATACATATGGTACGTAAACGGAAAATACCTCTTGTCTGACAAACGTATTTTTGGTAAGGAAACAATAATAATATGTAACGTATTTTAATGGCGCGACGATTCGTTATGCTAAAGTAACGTACGGCTTAATTAGAATTGTATTTAAAGGGAAATCGTTACAATTTATTCGGTCGCGTTGTAAAAATTGTAATCCGTGCCGATAATACGCTAATAACGATTTCAAGTCGATATTGGCTAAACGTAAATGCAGCTACTCAATATTGTTTTTATATTATACGGACCCGTGTGGAATTCCGGAATGTTAATATTCGGTCCGTAATAATAAGGGACATGATTATATGGAAATAAAATTTCATCCCTACCTCCAACCCGAGAACGTAATATTTCGGAAAATAAAATGCGCGAACGAAACTGAATACAAATAGAATGCGCTTTTAAGTGAATGTTCGTGGAAAGTGGGCGTTGATGGGGCCGATGAACGGAGCTCAAACACGTTCGCAATATTAGAAAATTGATTTATTCAGTTATGCGTTATCGTTAGGATAATACAATTTGTCGACGACAATTAAATTCCGTTAAATAAAGACGCGTCGTATTTTCTGTATAGGCGTCTAAATACGTGTACATATTATAAACGTAGTGAAATAATGAATTGTTCGCGTTAAAAAAGTGAAATTTCGGTAATCCCTAATTAATAAATTGTCTCTAAAAACGCTAGAACAACATTTTAAAATTACGATTGTTTACTGTTCGCGATCTCGACCTTTTAATAATAATCTTACTGCGTAGTTCCAGAGTATACGTTCCGTGCAATTATTTTTCGGAACTTAAATGGTAGCGCTCCGTATTAAAAACCGAAATAATTGGATCATAAACGAATTGACTGGTTTTGACGAAAATTGTTTTCGTTAAAAACGATTTCACTAAATACAGCGATTAAAACACTTATAATAAACGTACCTCATAGACTATTGAAACGGTCGAAGCAAAACAGTATCGAAACAAATCGCGAGTAACATTTGGTTTTCGGAATAAATAATAACGTTAAACGTTTACGGGAACAACGAAGGTGATAACGCGCCGTGAAAGCAAAGCTTCAGTTTTGTTTCTAAATATTCGACATTAATAATAATTTTCTAGAGTTTTATTAACGGCGTGGCGTGTATTCAAAAATGCTATAGTTTGGCGAGACTTAATATTTTGGTAAATATTAAATCGACCATTCCCCTGTTTTGTGAATGTTATAAGCAAGATAATCGTCGGTTTTCTATTTGACTAATGTTTCGCGCTTGAAGGTTCGTCGTTTTATGATTGTGTTTATTATTGAGTTTGTATCGATGAACACAAACGAAAGACGCGTTTTGAATATTTTTGAATAAATTTTCATTAGGTCGTTCCTTCATAAATAAGTGTGATCTAAAGTCTATTTTCGTCCGAAACTATACGACAGTCATAAAACGTAAACGTTCCAATTTTGTTGACGAGTAAAACAAATTCAATTAACGTTGGCTCGTCGTAATAATAAATACATATATATATTATTTATAAACACACAACCACATACATACCAACATACACACACACACACACACACGTGCGCGCACGCACAAAACGGACGCAAATATTTTTAATAATGTACGACACGAAAAAAATTATCATTGTCACTTTCAATAGGCAAGTGTAGAATTACTTTGGAAAATTAAAAAGTGTAATATAATACCGTTAAAACGAAATGCACGAATACCGACGTTTTGTTATTCATAACGAAAGTAATTATCGATTTTACGGCGTCGCGCACAATAGGATATTTGTGTAAGAATTGTTCGTTGCCGTTTACTATTTGTCAGTTTTCAACGAGTAAAAACCGGATCGTATTACGACAGGCAAACGAGGTTTTAATTTTTGTTCTTTTTTCGTTTTTAATTTTCGCTAATCCTATATGTTACGTTTGTAAAATCTACGAAAGGGTCGTTCATTCTTCGGCACACGGTTTTTAATACACTTAGGAAATAGAAAACGTTTTTCGCTCGTTTTCCTCTTATACTATCTCTTTTGAACTATATAAAGCGGTTTCGGTCCGTGAACTTCGTATTCGAAGTAGTCCGCCGCAGTGACGCATCAAACGGACCGTACCAATTGTCCGTTAATAATATTCCCAAGGAAAAAATACAAATCCGTACGCAAATACGGAGTAGCGACCGTTTTCGTGGATTAAAATCGCCGCGATATCCGAGTAGTGTTCGGGGGAAATAAATACCTACTTTCGTTATTCCTGATCATTGAAAGAAAGTCACTTTTTATTAGCCGAGTGTTAAAAAAAATTGAACGAAAACACTTAGAACTTGGAAGAAGTCTTCGGTTGAATAAACACATTGTTCGGTAAAAAAAATTGTTTCATTTTTTAGTCAAATCGTATCTGATTCAATTTCATAAATGTATTAAATAAACTGTGTGCATGTGTGCGTGTTTTTTTTATTTAACTTTCAACTGACGTAATATTTTTAATAATTTTTTTAACACGAATAATACGTAATACTCGTACATACTTGTTTCGAAAATTGACACTTCAAAATAATTTCATTCGTTACATTTTAATTAGAAAGGCTTCGAAATATTTTTAACTATTTGACGACCAGTGTGTTTGGTCCACCGTGTTGCGCGTAAACGGTATACGAGGAGATGTACAATATAATTTTGATATTGAAACATCGTGTTTGTTGGAACTACGGGCTTTCGTTTCGATGTTTATTTAGTTTTCAAAACGTAATTGTTTTCCATTTTTTAGTAATGCTCATCGCGGTCAAATATAACGTGTTGAGTATATTGATCGCGTCAATCAGTATTCATTTATTGTGCGTGTGAAAATTATGGAGGCAATTGAACGCGTCTTCCGAACTAATTTTATTCTCTGCTAAGTTTCACGTAAACGTTTATTCTTAACTAGAGTATTACCGCCTAGTAGTTTAAGGTAGATCCGGTTGTGTCGAATCTAAATAACATTCATCGTGTTGATAATTTTACTCTGTAAATTTACCTTTGTCAATCTTACGCTATTATAGTTTAGCTACCCGTTTGTGATATACGTGTTTCATAAAAACGTATCGGGTTCGTAGTGGATTGGGAATTATCGCACTGTCTAAGCACTTTTACCATTTTGAAGATTAAAACTACTTATTGTAGTTTATTAAACCTACATTTTGTCGATGACGAATTCAATGAATAATTACGCGTAATAGTACACTTACGTAACTACTTTTAAATAAACTAGAAAGAATTATCTGTTCGACGATAACGAGGACTTGTGTGGACCGTAGTACTCAACAGTGTTTTCGATTTGTGACGAATCGGTCACATTTTTATCGAATAAATTCGAATATATATATATATATATATATATATATATATTCAACCGAAGAAACTATTTATATATCGAACCTCGTGACCTTATCGATATTGGCCGGTCAGAATATAAAGGTTAAAAGGCATCAATCGTACGAGTAATTCTACGATCGCGTGAAAAGACAACATTTTACGCGGGCGTGGTACCATTTAATTTGTTGGTTCGATTTTTGGCAAATTTTTCATCTCTGGCATTATACCAACAAATATTAAAACGGTCACGACGTCGTCGATTTCCAATAAGTAACTAAAAATTACCCAGCAAACGTCTAGGGTTAACGTAATGATAAACTAAAAACAAAAAAAAAAACAAAAATCGAACGAACGAACGCGAAAAGAAAATGGGAGTTGAACGATAAAAATAAGTTGACCTCGTCATACCGTATTGGGTTCAGTATTATATTTGATATACACAAATAACCTTTATGAATGTTTAGTTATCCGACGAGGCTAGGACAATAGTTATTATTCGAACAATATTTTACACGCTCCGGTGAATTTCCCGTCGCCTTAAATCCTCGACACGCTAATATTAATCTCTCGCTCGTACTTAGATCGCCCGCAATACACGTAATACGTATATCGGCACATTCCTAAAACAATATCAATAGAAAATAGTAATTAACGTTCGAATTAATCGTGCGGCCTATTAGGTGGGCGTTTTCGTTATTGCGCGTTTAACGACTGTTTTACCGAAACCGTTCACCAAACGGGTATCGTTTTGGAAAATACGTTTAAACCGGTCATTGACTAACGCCATTTTCAAAATCCGTTATAAACGTTTACCACGGTTCTACCACTACTCGCGGCGTACGTCGAAATTAAAAGAAAATAATAAACGTCATTTGCTTGCTCGTCGCGTTCGATCATTTACGGTCGATTAAAAACTCCGTCGTTAAGTATCATTTATATTCTATATGTATATAGTTACGTACGCATTTCGTAATGTTTGAAACGCGTGAGTCTCGATAAGATCGTTTTCAAACGGGTTGCTAGTGTTTACGTCGTGTACGAATATTACGTCGTTGTTCCAAATGTTCCGTCTTCTTTTAGTTGATTTTCAGTGGAGAATACACGAAGGCTATGAACAAGGACTGGCATTCCGGTCACTTCTGTTGCTGGCAATGCGACGAATCGTTGACGGGACAGAGATACGTACTTCGGGACGAGCATCCGTACTGCATAAAATGCTACGAATCGGTATTCGCCAACCCGTGCGACGAATGCGACAAGACCATCGGCATCGACTCCAAAGTACGTTTTCGTCGTTTTCGACAACCGCGTGCTCCGTACACGTCCATTACGTATCGCTAACGTGTGTGTGTACATAATATACGACGTTTCGTTCGCTTAGGATCTGTCGTACAAGGACAAACATTGGCACGAAGCGTGCTTCTTGTGTAGCAAATGCCGCGTCTCGTTGGTGGACAAACAGTTCGGATCGAAAGTGGAAAAAATCTATTGCGGAAATTGCTACGACTCTCAGTTCGCCGCCAGGTGCGACGGTTGCGGAGATATCTTCCGTGCAGGTAATCCATCGGCATAATGATATTTACCGAGGGGAGCGGTTAACGTGTCGCGCGTACGTCGTAAGCGCGCGTTTGCAAACACCGTCTACGACGCGAACACTATTTTCGTATTCAAATAACCCCGCGTCCCCGAATCTCCGGCAAATTCGCCTTTTTCCCGTTTCGTTATCGTAAATCAAATTTCATTACGAGCGTGCGCGTGTTTTCCTGGGTTTATATAAAGATATAAACACACACGCTCGCATGTATTGAAATTAAATTGACTCGTCTTTCTCACCCCCGCAAAACCGTTTCCTACCTACGCCGAATATAACATTATTATTCACCGTTATGTGACGCCTTTAAAATGAAAAAACCGGAACGGTTTAGCGCCCGATTAATGTATTATTGATATTATCAAACGTACCGTCGAAAACAAATTTTATATTCTCCGGATAACACGAACGGGGGGGGGGGGAGAAAGAGAAACTTCTATTGATCTCGGAATATTTTTCTTTCGTGGAAACGAGGTTGCGGAACTTTCCTACAGTTTTGTAAAATCCGCGAAACGAAATGATATTAATAACGCCGATCGTGTTTCGGCACTTGTCTCAAACGCAATCATTTGGTCGTTGTTTACCAAATCGAAACGATTTCAACCAACAGTAGCGGCTGAGACCGGCCACCGCATTCGTTTACCCCGTTTGGTTACTATCAAACGTAATTATTGACCCGTCGGTGTTTCATACCGATTACACTTTCTCCGTATCGATAATGCAGACGTGGTCTGCGGATAAATAAAACCGCTCGGTGCCGTGTAATCCAATAACAATTGGCCGGTAGTGGCGGGGAGCCGGGCGAAAATATTTTCGGCGTTCCGTACGACGGGACAATAATCGTGAAAGTCGAATATTCTCGGCGTGGGCGATCAAACGTGTCTAATGGAACACGCTCGTTGGCGCGCGCGTTAATTAAAAAACACTGCCCGATAAATGGCGCGCGCGCGCGGATGACATCATCCTTCAATATCGCCGAGTCATTATCGTTTTACGTTTGTAACGCGCGCGTGTTTTTTCACTCGTAAGTCGCACGTGCCCAAGGTCGAAAAGATACCAAGTTCGCGACGACACACACACACATATATGCACGGTATTCTAAACGAATTCGTCGTGATTCGCGAACGCGAATTCAAAAATCCAATTTTATTGCGACCGGTCGAACGTTACGTTGCTTAGCAAGCCACCATTTTTTCGGAGCGGGGCTCAGTGATGGGACGGCGGACGGACGCGTATTCCGGGCAACTAACGGCCCAATAATCGCGCAATTCCGTGTTCCGGAATCGCGATTTTCGTACACTCGCGTTTCCCGACGGGGAATTATCTGTCCGTTATGGGTTTTTGATCGTTTCCCCTTTTACCACCACCGCGACACCAGTCCCTCGCCGGCGCCGTAACATCGTCGGACATTATACGCGTACGGCGACGGAGGTGTGCGAGTACGCGTAATATCTATGATTATATTGCGCGTTGTGTAGGCAGGACGGGAAGGTCGCCCGTTGTATCGGTGCTCCTCGAATGTGGAAGGGGCGCACGCGTGGCGGCGGTGACAACGACGGCGGGTATGGGGAGGGAGGTTGGTTGTGGTGTACGGTGGTTTCGGTCGGGCGGAGAGGAGAGGGCAGACCTCGGCGTTTGTATATTACGTACGGTCGGACGCGGTGTCGTCGTTTGTCGCGCTTTTGGTTCGGTACCGGTACGACAATGTCCGTGGACGTAATGACTAGTAAATTCGATAACATCACGCTGAAGACCAGCACGCCGAAACGGGACCCGGCCGACGAGGACGTGGCCGTCCTGTCGTCTTTTTTACCGGAGTACCTGATGAGCCCCGCGTCCGTATCAAAAAACCGGGCGTTCGAGTGTTCGCTGAAACGGGACTGCCGGCTGGGAGATCCCAAAGCCACCCCTCCAGGTAGGGTGAGTTACGTACATATTCTTCTCGTCCCGTTCGTCCGTATATCAATTATCAGTCGCGGACCCACCCCTTCCTCTTTACGCCATTGCCGCCGCCAGTTGCTGAGCCGATCGTCGCGCGTCTACGATGGACGAAGCGGTTCCGAAATCTTTTCACGGACCACGACGAATGTGAAGCGTTTTCTTCTCCTACTCAACGGTTTTCTATGAGCCGAAAAATCACCGTTAACAAACGTTTTCGTTTTTTTTTTTGCCAGGCGTTTAAACGTAGAACAGTTTCGTAACAGGCTCGTCCAATATTTTATTTTTTTACCCAAAAATAATACCGTATGTCTAACAATAAGTGCCGCGCGAGTACCCGCACGTTTTCCTAGAAGTAGGCGCCTCCTATTCGGCCAAATGTCTCTACCGGCAAACTGGGTTTACCGTAGTCCGGCTCGACGGCACTGCGCTTCGTAATAACGAAACATCAATCAGAGTATAGTCTATAAACGTGTTGCTCCTACGACGAAACTGCGTAACTCGAAAACGACAACTGTTCGATTAATATAAACCGAGATATTTAAAGTATCGAGATAATTTCGTACGTCGTTCGATCAATTCGGTTTTAAACGCGTAAATATAACACACGTACCGCCGCCGTACGTGAACACGATCCGGGAAAATATCGAGTTTCGTTATCGTTTTATAATTGTTCGCGCGTGCGTTTGTGGGGCGACATTTTCATTTACGTATGAATGAAAAAAAATGTTCGTATTTCCTCTTATCGCGAAAACGTGTAATAAAAAGTATATAGATAGCCATTTTCGAGACGTAGTCGTCGGTATTTGAATCGTTAAATCACTACGTCACGTCGTTAGCGAATAGTGAGAAATCGAGTAATCATTTCGCCGACCAACGGTACGTACGGAAATCGTCGTTTGGCCGTACGAAAATACGAAATGGAAGCCCGCCGTGACCCTCGGTATCCCGGCGGTGGGTCAACGCGTGTCTACTTGTGTTTAGCGCGTGTCGGTTGGACGTACTCGGATTTTTAAATTCGGGTAACCCGCGTGGCGTTTTTGACAGCGGCAATTGTCGTTGTTTTCGGACGATACCGTGTCGAAAATGCCGCAGTCTCTCTGCGCCGGTCGTGTTTACAGCGCGTACTATACGAATAAATTATGTTTCTATCGAACACGTCGTACAATCGAAATCGAACGGAACAACGAGCGGTTTACGCTTTTACGTCGATAATATCGTTGCCCGTAGATTTGCGTTCGAAAACCTCTCGATAAACGATAATCACGAATCGTACCGCGTACGTGGTTCAAACGTATTGTTTCGCCGTTTACTGATACGTATTACTGTCGGCATAAATGGCCTTTTTGGGCACGCGAACGCGGATACGTTGGCGATTTACCGTCGAGTGTTCAAAACTTAAAGTACAGGTCACCAACCAGGGTCATTACTTCGATATTCCCGGAATAACGATCGTACAGTAATTACACAACGAGCCGTGTCCGCCGGTGGATAGTTTCGGTACAATTCCAAACGCCGTATCGGTAACCGACCGTTGATCGTTTATTGATCACGAACGCAACAAACGAACGATACGTTCGTAAGTGTTGATCTACGGTGTATCACGAGGGCGTTTGGATTATATCGGTAGTGACGATTACCGTTGTGCATCCGCGCGTTGTCCGTTAAAAATATTCTAATTCGAACGTCCTCGCGAAAATCGCAGAACGAAATACGTCCTAATTGTGTCGCGTGCGTTGTTTTCGTAAACGGAAACCGACGAAATCGATCCGACGACTATTTAGTCGGCTAGACGCTCCCTAATTGACGGACCCCACGGTAGACGCCGTTTGGCCGTTTAAACGCGTCTAGTTTCCTTCCGGCGCGCACAAAAAACCTTGACGCGCGCGAATTTTCAATACCTTCTTGGACCGGCGGCGACGTGGCGCGACGGTCCCGTGGGCGTAGCAATTCGCCGTGTCCTCTACCATTGTCTCCGAGCGCGTTTGAATATAATATGACGACGCGTATCTAGTAGATAAACATCCGCCGAGAAAACGTAACGACCCGCGTCGTTGTTGTCACGAACAGAACGGTGGTGGAGGGGGGGGTGAGTGGGAGAGAACGAAATTCGCCACATCGCGCGTTCGGTTTTCGGAACGTTTCGGTATAATCCTATAAAAGGTTGGATAGCCGTCGAAATTAGATGCCACCCCGCGTAAGTTATCGTCACCGGACATAACAGGTGTCGTCGATGTACGAATACGATCGATACATTTATTGTTGTAGCGTCTGTCTCTTTCTTTATATCCCTTCCTCTAAAAGGCTTTACAACACTCGGCCATATATGTACAACAATCGGACAGCGCGCGACGATGACCTTCCGTGAATCACTATCATTACGGTTACTAATAATAAAAATAACGATTATTATTATTATTATTATTATTGAGCTCTCGTGCACACGCCCCCGACGAACAATCGTTTTGCGCCAACAACCGACGACGGTTGGTTCCCGGTCGACACGCGTATAGTAAGTAGGGGCGTTGCTACTCGCGTACGAGTGACGCAATATTATAAATGACTGGACGCGTTCGTTTGTGTTTTAAATAATAATCGTTTACGGTCTGCTTGTTGGCGAACGTACACGCGTGCAAGAGACGCGCTATGGGTTTTTTATTTTCGTTCGACGACGACGAATATAATATACGCATTAGTATTGTAGACGTTGCGGATCCAAAACGAAAACGGCCACGTCGGTCACCCATAATCGGTGGTCAAGTCGGTCGTGAATTCGCGAATAGGTCGTAATATACGAAAACGCGACGAACGAAAGAGGGGAAACAATTCCGTTCATCTCCCCGGTCGCGTAGGATAACCAGATACGTAAATATATATATATATATATATATATTTATATATGTACATATATGTATACCTATAATCAATAACCACGTTATTCTTTCGCCGTCGGCGAGTCCGTGGGAGTCGCGAAGAATTCCGCGCGAAGACAACGTTTCGGCGACGCGAATCCGAGCGTTTTACATTCGGTTTTCGTTACGTTCCGTCGTCTCGAATCACGTATGAGATAGGGAAGGGCTGAAATCTCGGACAGCTCGCTCGTTAGTGTTAATACGCCATGTTTCGCGTGTCGGTCCACTTGTATATTAGCCTGACGCGGTTACCGTAATTGTCGGAGCAACGGAACGTCAAACGTTGTCGACCCTAACCGTCGGCGGAATATGTTGGCCGATGTGATGTTTGACGACTGCTTTTGCGGACAAATAAACGCGTTTCGAACGTTGACCGCGCGTTGAAGACGCGACGGAAATTTTGGTTGGTCAAACGTGTGGTTAGGTACCAATCAGCGTGTTCGTGGAGCATCCGCAATGTTGCGAAATCGTCGAGATTTATCGTTATTTCGTTTGTTTTTTTTTTTGTTCCATTTAGGAACGAAAAAGATGGAATACAAGACCAGACAATGGCACGAGAAATGTTTCAGCTGCGTCGTGTGTAACACACCGATCGGCACCAAGAGCTTTATACCCAGGGACCAGGAAGTCTATTGCGCCACTTGCTACGAGGAAAAGTTCTCGACTCGATGTGTTAAGTGTACCAAGGTAACGTAAACGACCACGCGTGTCCTTTGTTCGCGCGACACTGGAGAAATTCGTGTTTTTGTTAACCGTCGGAACGGACGTATATTTGGCGTAGCCAGTCGTATATTGGGGAGGTCGCCTTTTTGCCGGAAGTGATTGAAAGTAACAGCGTCATGAAGCCCGATCGAAATCAGAGACGGTGTACGCCTTCATTTTGATAACCGTCCATCGGGACGGCGGCGTAAGGACCAACAACCCGAAACGAGGCCCGAAAGTGTACGGCGCTCAATAAATAGGACTAATGACTTACTCTGAGATAGTATCGCGTTGTACTTTCCGTAATTTCCCGTCGTGGGAATTTTGTAGTGCGATTTCGGTGTAAAAACCGCACCGAAAATGGCTACCGGTTCCGGTATATAGTGAATATTCATTAATTATCCCCTAGAATTTGAACGCATTTCTCGCGGAGACATATTCTGCCTCGGACGCGCCGCTACGGTTAATATTTAATCGACAATCGCGCTGACCACCGTTGTGTTTATGTAACAGATAATCACTAGCGGTGGCGTGACATATAAAAACGAACCGTGGCACAGGGAATGCTTTTCGTGCAGCAATTGCAACACTTCGCTGGCCGGACAACGTTTTACGTCCAGGGATGAGAAGCCTTACTGCGGCGATTGTTTCGGAGAGTTGTTCGCCAAGCGGTGCACTTCTTGCGTCAAACCGATCACCGGTGAGTAATAGTCCCCTTGCCCGGGCGTTCCAGCGCGAAGCTCGTGTATACGTACGTATATCTACTCGGTACGCGTGTCTGGAATTAGTTCGGGAACCGTTCGTTCGGTCATCCCTCCCGCGTCGAGCTCGCGATAATCGATATCGATCGTACGATTCGGGTACGAGCGTGCGGACCATTTGTAAGCGATCGTAGACGATGAAATGACGGATAATAATCGTCCTTCGTTTTGTCGGACGACGCCGATCGAGAAATAAGACTAGCGTAATGCGAGATGTAAACTGATTTACATCGGTGGACGTCGGTGTCAATCAGTACGTACAAACCACAACGACGCGCCTAATCGTACGGGCCGTAACCGATCGTTATTTTAAAATTACCTAATCGAGGCTGACGAGGTTTGGCGAAAAATTTGCGATCGATTTCGTTTCACGTTGTACGTTACGACATCCGTCACCCGGGGGGGGGGCAGAGGAGGACCTTGCGGACCCGCGAACACGGCTGAACAGCGCCTACGCCACTTTCCGAAGCCCAATTTCCTTTTCCCCGCGGCGGACGTTAAAATATCCGTTCGATTATACCGAGGTCGTCGGGTCCGTCCGTATACGGTGTAAATGTGGCTGTTTTAGTTCACTCGGTTACACGTTATTATTTGGTAACTTAGGGCTAGTACACATGGCGAGCGTTAGACGCGCGTTAAATTTTTGAGTAACGTACACATGGTGAGCATTGAACTAGCGTTGACGTGCGTTTTTTAATCGAGCTATGAACCTGAAATGTTGTATTTGCCATGTAGTGTACTTCTGTCAGTATACAACAATGAACGTAGAAACAGCTGTATGTTTATGGATTTTGCACGAAATAAGTTCACGTCGTCGTAATCGAAAACGAAATTATTGGGTTCACCCGTTCTTATTATCTAGACCCCGTGAAAGTCAATATATAATTCTTTACCCAAAACTAAGAGCGTACGAACCAAAGTTCTTTAACTATTTGAGAATGTCAGTTACGTGAACATCTTATGACAGGTCAGTGCATGTTGTAAGCGCGCGTTAGCGTGTGAACAGTTTATGGACATTCCGTGTACCTTCTAAACGCTCGTTATTCTAATGTGTACTAGCCCTTAGCGCATCGACTACCGTTCGAATATCGCCGTCGTCCACTGTGGTGTCGGGGTCGTTGATGGGGAGGAAATCGACAAATAATATTTCGGCGTCGATCGGGCGCTTCCATTAGAATCGTCGTTTACGATCGGTATTATTGGCGTCCCGTTACCGAATAACATCGATCATGCCTATTGTCCAGGCTTGTGTGGTGGGGTTATGTACCGACTATCCTTATCGGCGATTCTCGAGCTAATGACGAACCAATACCAAGTTCGGCGGTAGTCGTCGTGCAAACATTGTAACCGTCGTGACTGTGTGGTTGTCGTTCGTCAATGACGTATTGTCGCATAATTACGCGGTATTTTTAGCGTCGACCGTGAACGTACGTGCGCGGTTAATGGACGACAGAAAAAACGCCACATTCGCTATCGAAAATCGTTCAATAATGTCCTAACCGCGTGGAAAATTCCTGGGCAACGTCGTCGTCGTTAACTAAATCGACGGCGACGACTTACCCACGCGTACGATTGTACGGCTTTTTACGTCTAAAAACGACGCGAATTTCAAAAACGAAAACGTTCCCCCGAAAATTATTTATACACACACACACACACACACATATATATATATATATAAATTAACGTTATATATATATAATTAACGCGCGTTTCACGTGTTCGGTCCACAGGAATTGGCGGCACAAGATTCATCTCGTTTGAGGACCGCCATTGGCACAACGATTGTTTCATCTGCGCCTCGTGCAAGACATCGTTGGTGGGCAGAGGCTTCATCACCGATGCCGAAGATATCATTTGCCCAGAATGCGCTAAGCAAAAGCTCATGTAAACGCGCCCCCTTTTTCTTCCCATCGTACACACAAACACAAACACACATATACACACATACACACACACACACACACACTCATACACGCTAAAACACACTTACACACCCTTACACACATATACACACCCTTGGTCTAACGACAATCGACGTACACACCTCGTCGTTACAACACTATCACACGTTATCACCGTCGTTATTATATATAGATAATACACACGAACGAATATGACGGGAATATTTCGTTAATCGTGCGGCGTCGCCCCCGTGTATCGCCCGAAATGAAAACCGAAAACACCGTTTCACTTGTCCGGAGGAAAAATGTATAAAAAAAAACCAAAAAAAAAAAAAATCGAAAATAAAATATAATAAATTTAAAATAGTAGCTTCGTCCCTAACAACGATAATACCGGCGGCGTTCGATTCGCGTTATTTATTTTTATTCGCCGGTTTTTCAACCAAATATTTATCGTAATATTACGTGCCTTAAACTCCGTAAAGGCGAATTAAACAAAAAATATAAATAAATATATATTTATATCGTGGTTATAATATAGAATTTATTAGTTGTTTAGGTGTTGATATTAATAATAATATTTAAACGTAATAATTATACGTACGAGACTAACAAAATCAATTATCCGCGCTAGACGATACTAAATATTTGACACCGCGTGTACACAATTTTAAACTTGTACACGTGTATTTCACTAACTTCTCGCGTTCGGCCGGACACGTTTCTATACGTACCGCACACATGTTTACGGAAAATGTAATTTATTACCCGAAATTTTGTTATTCGTTCGCGACTTACTAGTCAGGTTTTGTTCGGAATCGAATCGTCTAATAATCATTGTTCCCTCCCTACCTCCCCCTCCGTCGGCTCGGGACAAATTTTCAAGATACCCCCCACCCCCTTTTCCCGTCGCCGGACCCTTCGCGAGTCGTACCCGACGGCGGAACCCGATGCGTCCCCGTTTAGGCGTCGTCGTTTCCTAGGCACGACGGGAACGTTTCCACCCCCGCACGATATCCAATTCCGATAGCCTGTAAATCGAATAGTGTTTTTGTAATAATCGTCTCGACCGACCTAACCGAACGTCGGGAACTCATTTCAGATTCGCACGTGCGCGTGTACTATTTGTCGACGGTCTGTTTAACTGCGTTCGTTAACAATGTAGACATTTTTCGTTAACCACTTCTGTTCGTAATCGATCGAAACGTAATTCACGAAGTATTTCATTTCCCGGCGTGTCTAGAGTCGCATACATTTTCGTCTTAGCCCGAGTCGATTCGAACACGAAACTACATATACAGATGTTCCGTACAGTCGAATCAATTGGTGCTATGATAATAATAATAATAATAATAATAATAATAATAATAATAATAATAATATTAATATTAATAATATAATTACAATTACGATATCGCTATTAGTGCATAGGCTTATAATGTACTTTTTTTTTGCTCTGACGTTTATAAATTTTTAAAATCACGAATCTAAGGAAATATATTATTACGTTATCGTATTGTTGACTCACATGTAAATTTTATTTTTGTTATTTAACCGAAAATTATCGTGGCCCGATAATAAACCGCCGCCGACTTGTCCCCGTGAAACGGGATGACGTCTAAATAACGTGGCGAAATACGTTCAATTTCGCGTGATACGATCGCGCCTTTGTGTCTCGCCCGTCCGCTCCTAAAGCCAGTACCGCACGTGATCCAAGGCAATCGACGTCGCGGGTCGTCCGATATGTTCTTTACGAACTGGACGTGTGTCGTGCCGGAGTACGCCAAAGTTTCGCCATCGTCCCGTCCGGGGTAACGGTCGAATCGTATAATTTGTTATACCGATTTTCGGTCGGGACCGCGTGCGCGACGACGTTAGTTCCACACATAGTGTTGTTGAACAATAAGCAACGTAAACTCCCGTAAATTATAAACGCTACGAAACGCCAAATTATTAAACATTAATTCCATTCGTTTTGAGTCGGCTAATCAATATTATTATGCGTAATTGTGTGCACACATTATCCACAAGCGTCCCTGTGTTCTAGTCGGTAATATCGAAATAAATATTTTCGAATTCCTTCGATCGGAAACCAACACCAAATGATGTAACACGTAAAACGTCAACGCCAGCGTATGAATATGTTTGAGCCCATGCAGTAATTGTTGATATTATCGTTTTAGCGCTTGAAAACTCGCGACGACAATTCGTTAACAGTTTGAGCATTTTCCGAACACTGTTGGATCACGAAGTGACTAAAAACGAAACGACGTATCGTTATTGTTATAAAACGCGCGCGCGTGTTGTATTCTTTCGCGATTTTTAGTGTTAATTTAAGCTAAATATATTGAGCGTATGAGCTATTACGACGTTTGAATTTTGGTTCATCCGAATTCGGCCTCAATTACGCTCGCGCGCGCCGTTAAATTAACCGTATTTTTTTACCCATACGTATATGAAATGTTCGGACATTATTCGTTGTACTTATTTAATGTCGTTTACTAATTTAAACGATTCGCTATTTCCAGAAATCCAATCGTTTAGTAGCGGAAATAAAATGAAAAACGCCGCGTAATAACGTTGTAAATAGGATGAACTGTGATTCGTATGTATTGAGATTCGAAAACGATTACGTGTTCGACGTATATACGATTTTCGACAGTGGGACAGTACTACTATCTCAACAGGATTCCTTTTTCAATCGCGATCAAATAGTGAATACTTCCGAACGTCAACTATGGCTGGGGATCGTTCGGTATACTTGATATCGTGGTGAACCTAAATGACGAGGTATTGAATGTACGTCGATGGCGGACAACAACGGCGTACTATACACGTATACGTCAAATAAAGTATGACGACAATTGTAAATATCCGTTTTAATCACGGATCGTTGACAGCTGTAAACGGGAGCTATTTGTTCCTCGTTCGCTACTAACTATGGTAGTTTGAATCGTAGAAATATGCGTGGCGATTATTTGACGGACGAGATTTTATTTAAATCGTTTTAGTCGACGCTAAAATGGGCACTCGACGCCTTTAAAATACGTACCAAGTAAAACGACGGTCGGAACAACGGACAAAACCGTTAATCGATTTTTACGAAAACTACGTGCCGGATATCGGTTCGTCGCGACGGATTTCAAATAGAGGTCGTTCGGTTTTCGGCGTACAATTTAAACGGACTCGGTTCGAAATTTCCAATTAGAAATACTTGACGACGCCGTTTTTATGTAGCGCTCTTTAGTCTCGAAAATAATCTCGTTACAGTTCCGATAATTATCACAAGTCGACGTTTATTTTGGGAAAATCTAGTTGTACGGACTAAACACGATCGTGACTCGGTCAAATTCAATAGCGCTACGACGCTTACGACTGGAACTCGTATCTATATGTTTATGGTGTATACACGTACGTTTAGGCAGTTACTATTTTTTTTTTTTTTTACTTCGAATCGTATTTAAACGATATTTTGTTTTAACGTGATGTCGTCAACAGCTTGTAGACTGCTTAGGAATTACGTAGAATGACCAGGTAAAGTATACACAATGGTTTTGCGTAAACAATAAACATACGGACGTTGCGAAAGAATGTTCCAAGAAAAAAAACGAATTACAAATTTGGAAGAATGTTCTAAATATTTTATAAAAAAAAGGAAGAAACTATTAATTATTTTATACGAGCGTATCGATAGTTCATTTGCGGAGAACACTAGTGAAGAATGAATTACAATCCTCGACGGTCGTCGTTAATTGATAACGAATATTAAAAACGTAAACACGATAGAGTGTTGCGTTCGAATTTGCGTTTAACGAAACGCGTACGAATATTTCGTTTTTAACGAAATAATTCGCGAACAATCGTTAGTCCAGGGATGGGGATAGGGGCCCGTTGAAAACGTTCGCACCCGGTTCCGAATTTCGATGTTACGCACGAACCCGGGTGAAGTGTTATAAAACTCGATGGCGCCTATGTTGGAAAAATCATTCGTTAGCAATCGATAAAACTAGCCTTCGGGTTCACTACTCGTCGGTCGTTCTCGTCAGATTCTTGTACGCATTTTACGGCAGACGACGATCGTCGATGTTCAAACGATTCCACGTTCCAAACAATGGACGTTCGAGTCGTATCCGCGATCATTTAATCGACGATTGAAATGTTCGGTAAAACGCGGAGGAACCGAAATATAGTTTGTGTGTCCCTGAAAATATATGTCGTTCGATCTCAAGCCGAGTACGTGTACGCGTTTTTTAAATATCGAAACGTTCGCGTACAATGGCGACGACGACGTCGTCAATATCGAAGGAATTGAATAAATAAGGTAAACGCTACGCGAAATGGGGACGGTGGAGGGCCATGAAGTGTTTCCTTTCGCCTAACCGTCGCTCGGGGCTATTTTCATTTTACTCGATCAAAACGTCGGAATCTCGGCGTGGCTAGTACGCGACCAAATAGACGGCGACTTTAATCGTTGTGCTCGACGCGTTCCTTTCGTTACCGGTTTTACCGACAGAACGCTGTTGTCAATGGAATGCCGCGTTTGCGGTAAGGCGACATTCGGAAATGGAAAATCGCGAAGACGCGAACCACCCCGACTATTCCTCTGGAGCTGTGCGTAACAGAACACGGAGAACATCACCCGGACGGGCAATCAAATCGAGCCGGACGACGGCGTGACGTAACGCAAGGGTTTCGTACGACACGCGTTCAATATTCGGCACTTATGTCAATCGATTTCGACGTATTTTTACGCGAGATATTTATTTATATAAGAGATTCATCCGGGAAGTAAGGTTACAAAGATTCCGTAGACTCGAGGAAAACGTTTTTTCGAAAATTGACGCACTCGACGGGTGTATGGGCAAATCGGTAAGCAGTTCGATTAAGTGGCCCGTCACGCGTGTATACCGGACGTTTTATTCAATCACGGCGAACACTCGGAATGAATGGGTCGAGCACGCCACTCACCCATCCAACTATGGGCCGCACGAGCACGGGACGGTCGTCAGTTTCTCGACTTTCCGAAACAATACCGCCCCCGAATTATCACCGAACTTATCGGTGTTTGTGGAAACGACGAACGAGTCGACAGCGCATTACAAAGCGGGTTAGGTTTGTTCGGGGCGTACGGAGAGTACTCACGACGCTTTACGCGAAACCAGATTTCAAATAAACGAGGGGTGACGAAAACTACCGAACGTTACACGCGCGTTTAATAAACATTGGTCAGTGTATCGTGGCATCACATTTTGTTTTACTAGGATTTTCAAAGGTGATAGTTTACAACTATTAAAGACGAAAAATACACGCAATCGTTACAAAAAAAAAGTTAATTACTTTTCGACAAAAAAAAAACGAGAAAAAATTTCAATTATACATAAGACCGGCTTTCGGACACTTGACACGATACCATAAACGCGTAAGTATATATATAAATATACATATACATATATATTTGAAAACGAAAAATTACAGCAATAATAGTTATAATAGGTATTATATTTAAAAATATATTCGAGTTTATAAACATCGGCGTTCTTTTCAGTCGAGCGGACGAATACGCTTACGTAATCGTCCTTTCTCGATAATTTAAAACGTCTTATGTTGCCAACAATCCGCAGTTTTATTATAATTCGTGCGGCGATTTTTTAATGTATTTTTTATGTTCCGGTTTTCGTTTAATATGAGTAGATTTATCATAGTGATGTGCTCTTTGGATTTATTTATTAATGATCCTGTTTGTTTTCGTACATGTCATTGCGTATTAAAATAATCCTATGAATCGTTCGAACGTACTGGGCAAGTCTTAAAACGACTCTTTGAAGGATACAATATTCGTTTAAGCGCAATAATAAACGGTTACGATAATAACCGTCAAATTATGTGAACAAATCGGATAGAATTCGTTTACAAAATATCTCGATATGTACCGATCGGGTCTCATTCGTTTAGACGATATTCGCGGAAATTGATGAGATTTTACGAAACGATCGAACAATTAGTGGATAATGGCGGTTTTTAACGTTTATACTTAAACGTATAAAATTGGTATTTTGTAAATATCGTACGAGATATTAATTATGGTTTTGAATTTAAAGAAAAGCGTGGAATTTAAATAATTGTGCGTTATTATTCGTTTTACATTTACGATTCATAAAAACGAGTTAACAAAATGTGTTGAATTAATCAATTGACTAATAAACGAAACAAACAAGATTATCTTGTATCTAAAGTGAAACTTTTTCAACAGCAATCCGAAAAATATAACTGGAAATTTTGAAAAGTGGCGAAAAAACACGTTTTTCTTTCGAATTAATTAAGTTTAAAACATTAAATCCGTTTTTTAACGTCTACATTTATTCTCCTTTCTACATTTTAAACGAATTTATTTTGTCTGGATGTGCATAAATCAAGATAAGTGAAGTTAGAATAGCGTAACGAACAATTACGATATTTTTTTTCTTCAGTAATGAAGTTTTTGAGTAGACGTGTTTTACACACGTATTGTACAGCTAACTATTGTTGGTATTTTAAATTAAAAATAATTTTATCCAGTCATTTTTGGAATTTCGGAAAAAATTTATATAATCCTTTAGATTTATCGATTTTATGAACTTAAAATTTTGTGCGAAGCGAAAAACATGTATGGGTTTCAAAACGACAGAGTTTTTTTTTGATATAATTGATTTTATCTGCGAATATCGTTATCATGTAGGAATGCTCTTGCGTTGTTTTTTTTATACACGTTTCACATTTTAATAGAAAATTATTTCTAATCGGTACCATGTTTGACGAGTACTTCGAATTTCGCTTATAGTTTTGTTACGTATATTAGGAAAAGTTGCCGACAATTTTCATTAGAGGCGAACGCAGGAAGAGGTTTTAGGATTGAACAACCCTCATTCTTCGAAATGTCGAAGAAACTTTAAAAAATACATGATCCGACCAAAAAATTGAATAGTTATTTCAATATTTCTCGTGAAACTCAGAATCCAAATAGGTAAGTTAATTTGTAAATAATTCGACTTATAATTAATATCAAAGATATACTTGTCTGTATATTTTACAATTTTTCTCCCTCCCCAAAAAGTTTTACTTGTGTTCACCTCTGATTTTCGAAAGAAAAAAAAACCGATGAAATTGTCGTCGTATCCGTTTTGGACGCGCGCAACATTTGTATTTAATAGACGGTAAATTATTCAAACGTAAACGCTTATGTCGAATGTCGAAAAATTACAAAGAATAAATTGAGTTCAGCTCGAGGTTTTTTTCGAAAGCAGCGATTGCTTTCAAACAATAATACAGCGGCCATCGGCAATACCCGATCGAACGATGTTTGCTCGAACTAGAAACGAATATTGACGTTTAATTTAGAGGGCGATTCGTATACATATATGATTTTCTCAAGCTCACCTTTTTGTTCCGATTCCAAATTTTAATAAAATAAATTAATTTACGCGTCTCGTTCGACACAAATGGAAAATGTTCGTTAGTCTTAGATAACGTGTCGGCGGTTATTTAAAAATTCACGTTCGATTAATCGTGCGTCTGACATGGTTGACCTTGACTAATTTTTAAGACGTCGCAATGTCGAAAATATTCGTTCGGCGTTGGCCTTACAAATTGGTAAAGTTATTGAATTTCTTAAAATACGACGGACAAATAGCTTCGTCGTATTGCTCAAAGTATTCGTATACCGAAAAACAAAAATTACCTTAGGGTCTTGGGCTTGTTCACGTTTCCATTTCTCTTTCGAAATATAAACCCAACATATAGCTGAATGCGGACAGTGGTATCATCTTTATTGGAAAGATTATTCGGTAAATGTTTCGCGGTTATTTTAATAAGGTCGGATTCGTCATTTTATTTATCCATATTTACGAACATTGCTGGAAGAAATAACGATCGATTGAATAATTGTCATTGAACACGCGTTCTGAAATCAACCGCCACATTATCTAATAAGGTAATAAACACCGAACGTTTATAATATTATTTTGGATTATCAGTGGATTAGTTGGATTAAATATTTCGTCTATTGTATATTATTGTATACACGTATATCAATATTTATAACAATTTATTGCGGGACCGGGGAGGGAGCATAGCGCATATGGCACCCCTTCCCTCTCTCATGTATCCGAAGCTAATTCGAACGTAAATTTATAAAATAATTATTATTATAGTCGAAAACGATAAAGAAAAAAGAAAAATATAAATAAATACGAGTAATAAAAAAAAATATAAAAAAAAATCCGACGAGTATTATAGAGAGGAAAGAAAATCTGTAGTATCGTATCAAATTTATTTAATTGACATTGGTTTCGACTAAGGTTCATTGTCGGGTATAAATCGAAATCGAAAATATTACGACGAATTTAAAAAATGAAAAAATGAATAAGAACGCGAGAGAGAACTATTACGATAACTTATTAAGATAACTATTATTTTTTTTTTCATAACTCCTATAATACTGGCTTCTTTGTACAAATTTACCTGCGCTTCGTTCGTAAATTTTTCAAATTCCCATTCCGCGTTCTAGTTCGGTCCAAAATATTTTTTTCGCAAAAGTAGCTAATTTGTTCTCGCCCATTTTGTAATTGCCAATATTTCACACGTGTATGGTGTCACGGAACTGTCCGGAACTTTGCATAAAGATTATCTACGATTTTCTCGAGAGTAATTCGATTGGAACAATGTCGGTGGTCCGAAGTAGTGTCTGCTCGTAATTATAATTCTTTCTTTTATCTTTTCGTGATTATTCGTTCCGAAAGATTTTAAATGCTCCAGTCTTTCAAATGTGTATCCATCTACGATAGGAAATTACGTGTAGACGAATTAAATTACAAAATGGATATCTGCGGTACGTTATTCGTATTACTAAATATGTGTATTGCGCTCGCTGCGGAGTACATATAAGGTACGTTTCAGGTATTAATAAAATATATATAATTTTCAACTCGTTAACGTGATCCTCCCGAAACCGATTTTATATGAACATTATTAATCCGTACGTTTAGAAGAATTGTCGAGTAATAAATTCTATTAAAAAGTAACGTTTTTTCGTTTCGTTTTTCGGTAAACGTGTTTAGCCAAATTCGGATTCCGGATTATTATTATTTCAATTGCATCTCGGGGTCGTGTTATAATACGTCTAATTTTTAATTAAACTATACACGGTCTGGTAACGTTGGAAATATTTCGCCGTACGAGACATTGCCGCGGCGCGTAACGCACCACCAAGTTAGGCCCGATCGAGTCGAGTCAGTAGTACGAGTTATCAACGTTATCGACCCGTATCGGATGTCCACTATATCGCCTGACGACCGGGGACTTTTGTCTCGGGCACACGCGCGCGTTATTTCATCGTACGGCACGTCGTCGTGACCTTTTCCGTCTGGTCGTCGTCAGTGTAACCGTCGTCGTGACCAGTCTTCGCAGCAGCCGCGGCGGTCAAGATCAAGGCCAACGTCGAGGAGACCGGTTGTCGTCTACCTCCTCCTACTCCTCCGCCAACAACTACTCGTGTTCCTTCGCCGCCTCATTCCGCGCGCTCCCGTCGCAAACGTCTTTCCGCTCATCCGTCTCGCCAACTAACCCCCGCCCGCTCCGTTGTCCTCTTCATCGTCTTCGGTCGCCTGGCTGGCCAGCCACTCCGTCGTCGTCCGCTCCGGACAATCACGTGTGCGCGCGTGTATACGCAATCCACACAAGCGCAAAGCCGTTTTCAATTGTGCCCGCGTGTAATGGACAACCCGTTTTGCAGCCCGACGAACGCACGCAATGCCGGAACGGGTCCGCCGTGTGCGCGTACACCGGCAATACGCGGTGTATTTTTATAATACGACGTACCCATTGTAAACGCGCGACACGAATAATAATAAACGTTACGTAAAAGATCCGAGACGAATAATTGTCGTCGATGGACGGGGAGATACTATTGTCCGTCGACGAGACAGCGTGCGTCCATCCAACCGTTTTCGCCATTACGTTGGCGAACATCGACAAATATCGTGGAAATGTTAGCCGTATAGTCGATGTACGGCATACCCGTTTAACGTATTTTATAATACGACGGGCCCGACGAAAATATTCTACTCCCGGGTCGTCGTCGTCCGGCATAGAACGACGCGATTACGTCATCGTCGATCGTGTGCGCGAACATTTTTAATACGGCTTTATTCCGAACTCGAGGTCCGTTTATCAAATGTCCATATCCCATTGATGCCCGAACGTATTTTCAATCGAACGTGTAAGCCATGTTTGCGGTGTATGGCAGTTTGTTAATATAGTTTCGTTGTAACCTAACTTTCGTTGTACCATAACCACGGGCGTTCTGCCGAAACGATAAACTAAATTATTTTATTATTGTATGTTTGAACGAATAATTGGTCAATTTCGATGGTTTTAAGCAATGTTGACCATTTTTTTTCCAAAGAGTACTGAAATAATTAAATACTTACCTTTTAGAATAATCTTTAAAACGTCTCACAGGTCTTACGAAAAGACCGGTCGTTAATTTAATCGAAATTCCGAAAGAAAAATTATTTTATAATTCGACGTTTTTGCTTAGAAAATACTCATATTATTGGCGAAATTTTCGACGGAGCATTAATCGTTTTCAATTTGGTATTTTCAACCTACTTATTGTTGGGTCAATGTTATCGTTAAAATGCGTATTGTTTTAATAAACTATTAGGTAATTTTCACGTCTACCTAAGTTCGATACCTGATAAATTATTTGAAACAGTGATAAGAGTCGACATAACTACTCGGTTAGGTCGCGGCCGTATTTATTTTATGGTTTTGTTATTCCGATGGACCGTACGTAGCCGCGAACAGAAATTAATTGTATTCCGACGATTTTTCGCGATTCGTGCCGCGCTATGGGTTTTAAATATATATATATATATATTACGGACAAAAGCCGAAATCGGACAAACCTTATAAATACTCGGGCAAAACACGAATTAAATACCACGCGCTTTTTATTTTCATTTTCCATTTATAATCCGAATTTCATTTCAGTTTCCTATCTCATTTTCAATCGACTTACCAATTTCGATTTAATTTGTATTTCCTATCCCATTTTCATTTGTATATCCGATATTCAATTTCATTTTCATTTTCTTCAGAGTATAATAAATCGATTTCGTCGTTTATATTGTTTATTACATCGTTGAGTTAAAATGACATTTTTAATCCGAGGTTAACTTTTTTCCAAATATAGTTTCATATGGGGGTTACCTGATGTAAGAATGTTTCGTTCTATATTTATGAAATATTAATCTTTCACTCTACTTTCTCAATTGATTGATTCACGTTTTGTCTAGGCATTTCTGTGGTTTATCCGATTTCAACTTTTGCCTGTAACATATACATATATAAGTAAATACGGTCGTTGCCGGGTGGTCGTGTGTTCCTGTGAAATCGTTTCACATAACGATCACGCGGAATTATCTCGATTACAGTCGTGCAACTGAGCGTGATTTTGGGTTCTCGTTTTTCGCGAAATTCGGTAACAAACGTGCCCCGTTTATGGCTGGCGAAATTACCACCGACGTACGTTTCCGTGTAGACTGCTGAATGTGTGTTTCTTGGCCGACATTATTCGATTGTGTTCGATTATGTACGAAAATACTCACGAAATATCCAATTAGGGGGTAAAAGAAAAACGTTATTTTTCCGTAATTACGCTTGTACGCAATTCGGTGAAATATTCGCTGACAACAGAAATACGTATAACTACTTTTGCATTTACATTATGTAAATCGAGTTATTCGTTTATTCGTACGAACGCGTCCTCCGCTGATTTTGCCGATAAGAAGTATAACGTGCACGTATCACAAGGGAAATAAATCGTTATCCGTCGATGCAGCCACGTCATTTTATAAAACGTGGATGCGGAAAATCTACTAATAGTAGTAACGTTTCTTATATCCGTCAAATTGTGCCTAACGAAAAGCGTTCGTTTTCAAAACATAAAAAACATTTCAAACTATATGTTTATTATAAACGAAACGATTTCTTGTTAACATAATGGTTTTCAAAATAAAAATTAACGAAAACGATATTTAAAACGTTCATAACGCGAAACGTTATTGTTATTTTAAATGTAAAAAATAATTCGCTAACCGTAATCAATTAGGTCGTTTTCGGTACTTATGTATTAGGTGACAAAATATTCGTATATATTAAAAAAAAAAAACGTGGATACGCGTTATTCGAGCAATTCGCATAAAAATTGTCTCGTTGAAATTAACGTTGGTCGAAAAATATTATTTGTGTTTGTGTGCAGTAGGGTCACGTTGATCCGAACGGAATTGAGGAACAGGGTCGTTCGAATTACTTATGGCTTTATGAAAAAAAAAAAACAATTTTCTCGCAATTTAAATTCGAAAATAAATTGTTATCCGCGATCGAACAAAATTACGAACGCGATTGCAATTAAAACTAACTTCTAAAACCTGTAATTTTACCGACTGTACAATTCGAACGAGAGTTTTCGTAACGGAACTACTCGACCGATCGTCAAGCGGTTTGTTCTCAAATTTGCGGCGCAAGTTACGGGGTGTGTTTAAGGCGTGTGGTTTCGTATCGACATACGCGTGTGTTTCGGAACAATCGAGCTATTAACGTTGATGAGAAACACCAAGCGGCCATGTGACGTTCATTAATTTACCATCGTTAATGGCGTGTGTCTATTTTTCGCTTCGTCGTATTTCCGTGTTGCGTGGGTAATTTTGCTATTTCGTTTCACGTTGGTCATGGAAAATTTACCGCTAACCGCGTGGTCGGTCCGAGGGAACAGTGCCGAACCCTTGTCGGATGCAACACAAATGCGATAAATAGCAACCGGCGAAACATCCGGCGGTGCGAACATTCGAGAATAATTCGCACGAATCCGGCCGGGACGGTAAAACGCGACTCGAATAAACCGGCACCCCTACTCGCTCCCTCGTCGTTCAACCGGCGAGGAACGCGTCAAAGTTACGTAATGGTGCCCGACAAAACACGTCGGAGCTAAAATTTCCCGCTGCCCAAGGTCGTCAAGTCGTTCGCATTGTCAGGATTCCGACGATCGCGAACGAGCGTCCATTCGAATTCACAAACGCGCGCAATTTCCCATAAAGCTTCGCCTCGCCACCGACCAAGGCCCGGGACGAACGAGCGAAGGTTGCAGGTCTAGACACAACGGACCCCCTCCGCACCACCGTCGCGTTCCGCCGACGGACGATTCCGTGCGGTGCGCTCACGCGTTAGCTCTTCGTACCACTTACACATAACGGCTAACTCGGTCGTCTGAAAACGGTCCGCGAACACGGATGGCCGGAGAAAAAAATTATTAATCCGGCGTCGCCTACGCGATCGGAATCTCGCGTTAACGGCTTGTATCCGTTCGTACATCGAACGAACAAATACATTTTCGAAACGTCGGAGTTTTGTGTTTATTTATATACTTGGTCAGCGCAGCGATACCTCGGGACTCCGGCTTATACATGTATCTATTAAAACGTCGTAACTGAATTTCGCTACTGAATAAATTTAGTTACGTAACGGCGGTACGTGGCCCTTCATGTGGCGTGCTGTTTGCCGTCAATGCTATCCGGCGGAGTCGTCGTTCGTAACGTTTCGTATCGGCGAGATTGTTATTTTGTACTCGCCGTTTATCACTACCAAGATATTCGAATTCCGATTCTCCTATTGGCAGAAATGCAATTATTTCTTCGTTTGAATTATAAAAAACGCGATAAAATACCGCCTCTTGACAACCATCTTATTGCACCGTGAAAAAGCGATTTTGAGTAATCCGAATCCATTTCTTCACAAACGTTATCAAATAACCTCGACTTAAGCGAATAATTTTGATAAAATTTATCACTTTCATGACTCGATCTAAAACATCCCCTAAATCTTTCAACGACGATTTTGTTACAATAGTCGTCATTTTTTCAGTCTTTCACGATTTCTCGGCAAGCTGGTAAAATCGATTTTTCTCCTATTGCGTGTGGTTTCGTTTGTTTAGCTACAAGCTCTGCTACTATGTAACTAGTTAAGATAACTAGCCTTTTGGAATTTGTCAATTACGTTCGATATTTTCGTAGTATTTGCAGATTGTCGAGTTTTCGATTTTAGTAAACGTAAAAAATTTGAAGCTTTTTATCAACCAAACGAAAACACTTAATAGAAAAATGACGTTTAAGTTTATCAGGAACCATTGATTTATTTCACATTCACATTTTCATAACATACAAAACATTAAGGACGAGAGGATCATCTACATTACCGGACCAAAAAAAAAACCTATGTTTAAATAATCACGATGCCATTGATGTCTGATATTTGATTCAGTAATGTTCTTGGTAATGGTCTTGAGATCATTAAGGCTTTTATTCTCAAAAAAATTGAAGAAGAAATAGGAAACTCTTAAGGAGACAGCGAAGACGGTTAAGGCCGAAGGAGTAAAGGAGAGTATCAATAAAGTCTACTCACTTTATTGGAAAATAGGGACGAGCAGAAAGCAGTTAGGTAGGCCATTGCTTATCAAGAACAGCCAAAAATACTAAATGGGTTTCATTAAGGATCAGTTCGCTGGCATGGTAAGGAAGTCGGATGAATCTCATTGGCTACAATATTGCCATTGCGCAAAGGCTGGGGTTCCGAAGTTTTGCCTCTTGGACGATGCGGGGAAGATGCCGAAGTTCTTAGTGGCAGAACGAATGGAAGCTCATATATGATATTTAGTTGGTTACCGCTAGAGTCGGTCTACTGACGAAGCAATGCAAGCGGTTTACGGACGTTTGGCGGATGCGCGTGATTGGTAGCAGTCGTAAGTCTCGACATTCGCAAGGCCTATAATACAGTCGAGGGGAAAGTGACACTCGCGCGCTGGAACGTATGAATATTCCGGCAAACTTTCGGCGGATTCTGCGATTGTACGTCAGCGAGCGAGTGTTATACCTGTGCGCCGACGACCAGGAAGAGACGGTGACAATGGAGGTCGCTTGCAAAGTCCACTAGGGCTCTTTACACGGTCTTCCCATCTAGAACGTCACGTACGACGCCATGTTCCGTTGTTTGTTTTTCAACACGGGAACGACCTGTATCGATTTCGTTGATAATACAATAGTCATGGCAGAGAGGGACAAGGTGTCTGAGGTGGAGGACCAAGGAAAATCGGCGCTCGCGAGAAATGCAGATCTTCTAGGGTACTTGATGTTGTCCCCTAGTTGTTGGAATGACGAAAGCCATAGTGTTCAAAGAATGCCGGGGGTTGCTGAATTGAGGTTGCGATCGTTGTGTAAGCCAGTGAATGTCGGAACGTCCTTGAGGTATTTGGTCTTCATACTGGAATCCAAAGGAACGAAATTCGTGCATATATATGTACCGTGTTTGTCAAGACGTGATAGCAGTCATATGCGGCCTTATGTTGAACGTCGGAAGCCTGCGCCAAGGCAGAAGACGCCTTTTTTTTTTTTATCGTGGTACCGGCAATACACTCACTGGCCCGGAAAGCCTGAAGGCAGTACTTCGGACCAGTGAGTCGCCATCATTTATTGAAAAAGTTCAAATTACAAAGTTTTTACAATAATGATCATCCTTAAGGGTAGACGGGCAACGCGGGCTATCCCCACGCTGTTTTACCCCGCCCTCCGTACATCGAATCTATTTCACAATAATTCTTACGTACTACACTTCTTAAAAGCTATCACATGAATGGTGTGCGGCGAAGCTTAAGCTATCTAAAGGAAGATGTAAATGGCTGTCACATGGTAGGGGATTGTCTTGTCACCGCGCGCTATTCACGTGATAGTTCTTAAGAAGCGTTAGGTGTTTAAAAACTATTATGAATTAGATTTGATGTACGAGGGGACGAGGTAAAACAACGTGGGGATAGCACGGATTGCTCGTACTTCTCATTAAGAACGATCGGATTGTTAATCCAATTTTTGTAAAGTTGCATTTTTAATAAACGATGACGACTCATTGGTCCGAAATACTTACTGCTTTCAGACATTCCAAAGACCAATCCAGGGTATTGCCGATAACGTGTTTAAAAAAAAAAAGCGGCTTTAACCTCGAATAAGTTAGTCAATGATATCCATATTCGTTTCGTCGACTACGCACAATAAACATGTATACGTCGCGACCGAGTAAAAATAGATCGTCGCCGTTTGCTGGACACGCGTGATGAACGCGCGAATGTTTCGTCTGTTTCCACTACCCGGTCCAGCACCGGTTACACACGAACCCGGTAACCGGCTACTGTCCGGCCGACACGTACGAAAGCTGCCTAATACCTATTTCGATAACCGACTACCGGGTAAATGGGCGAGGGGAAAGGACTCCAATATAGTTGACCGATTTTGCCGTGGTTCGGACCCCTCCGGCCGTTCGGAATTATCGGCGCCGAGCGTGTAATATATATAATCGTTGAATTCGTCTGGATTATTTGTTCGATCGACGTTGAAAAATGTCCTCAAAAAGAAACCTCGTGCCGGTCGGAAAAGGGACGATCCCGGTTTTATTCGGCCAATAGTTTCCGTAAGCCAAACGCGCAAAACCTACCAGTTTTCGATTGTACGTTCCCGTAATCGTCGTCCGCACGGGTAATTGGTAAGTTCTAATTCCCGAACGTATAGTTTTTTTTATCAGAATCCTACCTCGCGTAACGTACCGACGACACAATTATATCGTTCCGGCGTCGCCGCACCCCATTTGACGGACTACTTACCGATGACGTGGCGGTGTCGTACGTCAAAAACACGCGCCCGTTGTTTTACTCGCATCCGCTGTCGATCGACAGTGAATAGATGGAGGAGACTTCATGTTTTACGAGACCTATTCGATTTCGACAAATATGTTTTTTCACGAACAACGACGAGTAAAAGTCCCATAGCTGTTCCATACACGTGTGCGAACGTTATAATGTGATATATATATATATATAACGTAACGACCGACTAATTTTTGTAATTCTTATTTTTTCAAGCATCGTTTCGAATTGTATAAAACAAAACGAAAAATTATCGTAGACGTTGGAATTGACGGACATTTTTTTCGTGTTCCTATTAAAACGATACATTTGCGACATCTCCGAAAATATTTGGCGGTAATTTGATTTCTGTTAGCATTGCGTTCGACTTAACTCTGAATAAAAATGAAATTGTAACGTTTTACGGTTTAGTTTTTTGATCGCTGTAATTTAAGTTTTACTCGATGTTATTTCGCTATATTGACCATCAGATCGACAGACACAACAAACGCCGGGCATGGCATTTTCATAAGTTTCTTTTGGTCCTTAAGTGTTGTAAGTCACATTAACCTAGAAATTGATGTTGGTTTATAGTATAGTAATCTGTTTTTGTATTTTATTTTAATAAATGGGGAATTTTTTGTTATTACTACCTAATAAAATTTTTGATTTTCTAAACTTAAGACATTTGTTAGGAATAAAATTCCCTGTATGAAAAATAAAACACAGAAATTTATTTTATTTGCAATTTACACTTTTTAATTAGAATAGATTTAAAACGTTAAAATACACAATTATTGTAACAACGTTATAAAAAATATTTTCTATACTAACGAACGATCAAGCGCTTGCATTATTTTCTAAACAATTTTTTAATATTTCTTTAACGGTAAGTTCAACTTGTTGAGCAAACAACTTATTGGCCACAGCTATATCTGTACGTTCGTCAAAAATGTCCGGTTTGGGAACTCTCCGCATCCTCAATTTTGGTCCTTCCATTTCTTCACTTTTTTGGGCTGTAGCGGGCAATAAAAATATGTCTGAACGTACAGACGTAACCGATACACACATGCGGCCCAATTGGTTCAAAAATGTTATACAATCTTCGCTGAGGGTTGGGAATACTTGACATATTCTAACCAAGGCTGGTAGTGTAGGCATGTAAAGTTCACGGCGATCCTCTTGTGTTAACACTGTAACAAATCCGGTGTTGTTTTTAAATATTATACTTAATAAAAAAACAATCGCACTCGATAATTTTTATTTACCCGACAGAAACGTGTACATGGTATTTATGGCTAAACGTGCTAAACTCAATGACTTTGGCAATGGATACTGTTTAGAAATATTTGAAATAAGATCAATGGCGAATATTTGTTTCTGAAAATCTGGTTGGCTGAGAAGCTCTGCAATGAAATCTAGGCAAATGTGCATTGATGGAATTCCTACGCACGTAATTGGTAGTAACTCTCTAGGATATCCCTAATAAAAAAAATTGTTAAACTGGAAAATAAACCACAATTTTAAAAAATACCTGAAAGTGTACTAATTTTGCAAGTGGTGGATCTGCAATAAACATTTGATGTAAAAATGAACAAACAACACCTCGTACTTCCCTCAATGTCATTATATTAGAAAACGATTTCTGTAATGCATAAAATGAATTAAAACGAAAACTTTTAAAACAGCCAAAATATATAAAATATTAAACATACAAGATCATCTTCAGTTTCCAGACAAGCTTCTAATAAGAGTTGCACAGCAGCACTATCTTGTGCAGCTGTCAGCACATTTTTGTATTCTTCTCGATTATTCGTTAAAGATAACTGTCCTGATATGAATAATTTTTGGTTTACTAAACGAGATAAATGACTTCTCGATGCCGCTAATGATGACTGCAATACCCGGATCACAATACTTAAAACTGTCGGACACCTAACAACATTATCAATGTGAAAAAATACTTAAGTAAAAAGAAAAAAAAAACTGAAAATAGTTTTTAAAATACCTGTAAACTCTGGAGTCACACTGCAGTACTTGTAAAGGGTCTTGCATTAAATTCTCCTCTTTTAATGCATTCGTTCCGTTATTATGTTGTAAAGCCTTAATGGTAAGTGCCCACAAACTGCGAGGCAAAACTGTATTAAGTCTTAGCCACACCTTTTTGTACAGTTCTGTATATAAATAATACAATATTAGTCTTTATAAAAAGTTGATGAACATAATTACTGTATTTACAATAATAATTAACCTTGAATGTATCTAGAAACATTAGAATCTAATGTATTTGGTAAAAATTTCAATATGGTAGGCGCAAGTGGCCAAATTTTTATCGGACGTTCAGCGCACAATCTTTTTAACACAATTCCAGCTCTTTCTGGATGCTCAACCATCATGTTTAAACCTAAAATTACACGTTTATTAACAGATTATTTATAAAAATAAATGTTTACTTCGTACCATTTTCTATCATTTCTGTGGTAATATTTTTGGCTTTGTGTTGTGATACGAACTGACTTTCTGATGTCGTATCTTCCATCCAATCATCGACCAACGATAAATGGGGGAAGTGTGTAGCCAAAAGTCTCAATAATGTAGAGAACAAACTCGAATATGGATGCTCCTTTTCTGCTTGTTGGATAATATATCGAATAGGAATGTCAGCCAAGAATTCAGTTTTGTACCTCAATAGACCAACCAACTGTAATTTGTTAGGTTGAGAAGCTAAAGACATGCTGGTCTCCTCGTACAAAAGTAAGTAATATAATAGTAGAAGATGAGCTGTGAAAGATTCGTTTCCAGATTGATCTAACACTTTATCGCCGAAAACCTTTAATATTTCTTCTTCTGTAATTGGCTGATTGACAGCTAATTCTTGAGATGTTTTAGTAGGCGCCACTAACATAGAAGTGACGTATACTTCAATTAAAGAAGGTAATAATGAATGCAATGGAGAAACACTTGCACAAATTTGGCTGTAATTTTAAATGAAAAATATAATTACCCTGTCCATTACAAGTCATCAATTATATATATATAAATAAGCATACTTATATATCCATGTTTTAATGTTAACACGATGTTTTGTAAAGGCTTGACTTTTCAATAATTGTAAAACACAGTGAATTGGTAAAAATCCAGTCATGTTGGCATTTAAATTTGGCGTAACCGGTATGTTGACACTTCTCGAAGCTACAACCTAAAGTTGAAAACTAATAACGTACAACTCTAAAGAATATTGGTCATAACAAGCTTACTTGTTCTGGAAATACGTCTTGAGTGAAAATTGATTTCATTTTGCCCATTGTACTTTGTCTGATATTTATTCTCATTCCTAATGTATTACACATATGATCGCAGATCCATGTTAATTGACTACTATGGAAGTGTATAGCCATTAAAAGTAACATTTCTCCAAAACTAGCAGTTGTATCAGTTGGCCTAAAACAAAAAATTTTGTTGTGAAAATATCTTTCCCTATATGTCGGTAACGACAAAATATTACTTTCCAAAGAAAGGAGACTCGCTTCCTGATAATCTTTTTAACCATTGAACGCATTTAGCTTCATTTTCTGCACTTGTGATTAGAGTGTTGCAGCAAATCATTGTGCATAGTGAAATTGTGACAAACCTAACGCCTTCAGGTGTAGATGGTGGATAACAAGTGGCCAAGCACATGAGAGAAGTTATTTCTTCTTCTTGAAATCTGTCAAAACACAAAAACGAAATATATAAATTTACCAAAATAAAACATTTGAAAATATTATCGCCAAATTAAACGTACTTGATACCGGCAATTCCCTTTAATGCGCAATAAAGTCTTAGTAATACAGTAGCTTGCACTACACTCGAGTTAGGTAACGTGCTGTCTTTGACATTTTTCAATATGTCTTGTAATTGTAATAACAACTCATCACGCATATTTTGAACAGCAGTATTCGCAGAATCTTTTATTCTCTTGATGAAAAACAAATTTATTACACAATAATCATACGATACACTTATAATTATTTTTGGATTTTATCATAAATCTTACTCACTTTTTGTCGAATAAAAAGTGAAAACCAACTTCTGGTCTGTTGATCATTTCCAAGCAATAACCCTGAAACGAACGTCACGAGATCATTATTGCTCAAATTTTGTCCTTTATTCAAATACGAAATGTCAGAGATTTTATGTTCTAACGTCAACATGATGGTGAGTGCTGGCATTTTACTAAGTTCAACCTATTTACACGTAAATGAATGATAATTAACGAAAAACGTAAAATTAATTTTGAAAAATGTCTTACACATTTAGCACGAACTACAAGGGCAGCAGGTGGATACATCGCACATAACTGAATTAAAACGTCCATTCGAATACGACTTCCACCATTTTCTTCCTCATATCGTTCAGAATTCTGAATTAAACTCGTACACACTACAAACGTTAAACAAAATAAAATCATATCCAAAGATAATCAATGTGACAAAAGACATACCGTCATAAAAACAATCGGGAAAATTGGCTACAATCCAACAAACAAAAATTGGTCCGTGTTTAACATGAAGCAACACTTCCGCAATATCTTGAACCGTAAGTATCGCCGGCAATTCGGACAGTGCAATGTTCAATACGTCACACACTTCGGGAATGTACACGGGATAATCGAACAAATCCGATTGTTTAACATAGAACTCCGAATTTGTCGAGGACTGTAGTCCGTGCAATTTTTCTCGATGTTCTTGAATCTTGATAAGGAGAAAACACAAAACAATCCCAAAAACGGTTTAACCATTAATTTTGTAGCAATTACGACCCAAACGTTTAACATACACTAATATACCTGCGAAGAAATGTATAATATTTCGCTCAACACGAGCCGTAGCCGTCTAGTAGAGTCGCTCCTCTCAAACTCCAACGACAATGGATTTTGCAACGAGTGTATAAGAACGCTGTCGGCTTGGGTACTGCCTAATTTTTGTCTACCGAACGCAGAATTAAAACAATAATTACGTACGTAAAACGCGAAAACAAACGCCGCAGCCGTCGTACCTGAGCAACTGTTCTTTTTTTACGTCGATCTCCAACGAGTGAAAATCAATGGACAACAAGGCGACAATGGAATTGACCAGTTCTATGCCGGACAGTAGGGTGAGTATGTCCTTTTTACCATCCGCGTAGTCGGCCATGTTGTCGGCGGACGAGATCAGGCTCATCCTGACCAGGCACGGTAGCGCCGGGCGGATATCTTTCGCGGACAACTTGCACAGTTCCTGTATGTCGACGTTGAGCAGCGCCTGGAATACTTTGCGCGACACGTTCAAGTGCAACGCCATCGTGACCGTTGGCTGGACGACGGGCTACCGTCGGATGTCCGCGGCACGACCGTACAGGGTTGTGGTGTTAGCTAGCGCGTCGTCGCCGGGCCCGTCCGGGACATTCTATAGGAACCTCGTAGGCGGGTCGTCGTAGGGTAGGAGACGCGGCGACGGACGGACGACGGGACCTGAACGTACGGAAAACGCGACGGACGTTTAATAGCCGATAACTACGGGACGACGAAGAGACGTTCAAAATTGTCGGTATGAACGTTACCCGCGGTTCGGTACTTTCGTATCGGTATTGTTGTCGAAAAACATGTCATGGATAAAACACGAGAACGGACAGTGATAAGCGTCCGCGCAACCTCGGTTTGTATGCCGAATAAACGACACGCACGTCGTACGCGAACACCAATCGGCGAGCTTTCACCCCGCCAAAGTCTATAGGGCAATTTCCGTTTTTTTTTTTTTTTAATACCAGCCAACGTTTCAAACTTACGTTCGTATTACTATAAAACAAAAATAAAAGCGTATACAAAGCCGACGAGTATTCCGTTAGTTTTTTTTGGCTACCGGCATCCACCGCTAAAGGTCGTCGTCAGTTAATAATCCGTGACAGAATATACGGACGAATTAGTTTTCGTTTAAATACCACACTTCTAGAACGTCCGACGTGCTATTTACAATTTCGAGTTTACGAGCAGGGGACATGATCAGTGACGTTATCGGATTTATCCCGCGACAAATTTAGGGAGAGGATGGATACGATTTCGTCATTTCAATCGACGTAATATCGCGAATTTTATAAACGAAATATAGTATTGCGAAAAATGTCGTTTTCCAATAAAATTTTACCATTTTAAATCGAAATTACGTAAGGTTTTATAGAAAATAAGTATAAAAAGTTCAATTAGAAATATGAATTACTCAGGCGAACGTTAAGCTCTTCCAACAAAACCTAATCAAACACAAAAATTTGTTAATCTTTATTTTTTTAAATAAAATTACGTTACATTTACGACGAAGTTTTTAATTAAAAGAAATTACAAATCAATCTTTTAAAACAAAAATAATTTTAAAACGAACGCACTTTATTTTGCTGATAATCTAAAACAATTTAGTCTCGCTCTAATCGATATTGCAAAAAAAAAATTTAAATACGTAAAACGTAAAGTATCATAATTTATTATTCGGTTTTATGTATATCGTAATTATTTAAATCGTACTTTCTTTTGTCGACATTTAGAAAAACAAATTTGTTAATATATTACAACACTTAGTACATATTACCAAATACCAAATAATTATAGTTGAAAATAAATGTACATTTCACGGTTCCTTAAAATTGTAGACAACAGATAATTTGGATATTTATTATATTAAAATTGAGTCATTTGTACTTACAAATTTCTATTTTAATTACTATTTCGTTAAACTATCATTATTATAACTCAATATTAAGAGTAATGTTTATTATAATATTACTGTAGTAACGATAACATAATGTGAAACAAAAGTAAAATCGATTATCATGTTTATAAATAAATATATATATGTGTGTGTGTGTGTGTGTATGTGTATGTATATATAAGAGAAAATCAAATATAACTTACAAACTGAAAACTCTTAAAATTCCAAACTTGGTCTGCAAACTTTATTTGTGTACGTATTGTACATATACATTTAAAAATAAAATATAAAATATTTTTCAAAATTATTTCGGCGAATTTGCTTGTATTCAAACATAGTGACATTATGCTACAAGCCAGATAAGATCGGTCAATTCCCATACAAAGTGATTCAATTAGACGGTGGTGGCGGTGGTGGAGGTGGTGGAACAGCCAACAATGTCTGCAAATCAGGCGGTGGCATCATCATAGACTGTGGGCCCATTGACGACGACACTTTGGCTTGTTGCTGACTCGGCCATGGCTGAGTGGACTGTGGCCACATCCCTGATGCAGTAGTAGAAGCAGTTGGAGCAGGCGGTGGACCTTGTTGCCAGGGCGGTGGCATAGACGTCGGTTGGTTGGGCGGCGGCGGTGGTGGAGGCATGGCCCATGGCATCTGTTGCTGGTAACTTTGATTAGCTACTGACGGAGATGATGGAATGTTTGAATACTGTTGGCTCGATGGCGGTGGCATTTGCCAAGGTGGCGGTACATTTATACCAGGAGGTTGCATTTGAGATCCATTCATCGGTTGATTCGACCAGGGTGGCGGAGGTAATGAACTTGGTATGGAATGAGGTGGCGGTATTGACATGAGCGGTTTCAGAGGTTGTGATTTATTGAACAAGCCTCCATTACTGTTTCCCATAGAGGGGCGCATAGAATTGTCATCGTGTTTCGGAGGCGGTGGACCCTCGCCAAGTTCAGCCATGAGTGACATATATTCTTCATCAATTTTGTTTCTATCTTGGCTTACCGGAAAACTAGCACCACCAGTATTTTTCATGCGACAATCCTTTGCAATATGCCCAGCACCACCACACTGAGTACATAATATACTGTTGGTGACGTTCGGTTTATCTTGACACTGAAACAAATGTATAAGCAAATCCCATTATAAGATTTTCAAACATTTTTAAAAAATGGGACAGACCACATCTTTATTTATTAAAATCTCACTTACCATCCAAGACTTATGATCAGCAGCACCACAATTAGAACACCTTGGTCCATCATTTTCTCTAAGTGTACCATTTAAAAGAGCAAGTTCTCGAAGTTGCATGCGACGCAGGTCATTTTGACCTTCTGGAACTTCTACACCTTGTTTTATGATTTCTTTAATCTGTACACATTTAGTAACACACACACACACACACACACACACACACATATGAATGATATTGATAAAAAATTTAATGAAAATAAAAACGTACCTTGTTTACAGCTTTTTGAACATATTCAGGATTGTTTCCAGTTACATAGGCATGTAGTGGTTCATCTTCTCCTGGTAGTGGCTGTCCATCTTTACGAGCAACTTTTCCTTCTTTTACTGAACCTTTGCCTCGGATTATAATTTTAGCACCAGTTTCCTTTTCCATTGCTATGAAATATATACGTTAAAAAAAACATTTATAATAAATATTGTATACAAATATTCATATAAAAAAAAAGAACGATAGTAACAAATTAGTATTTCAAAAACAAACATTTTAATGTATTTCCACGAGGTCCGATTAAAAGACCAACAAAATTAATGTCAGGATGTTCATCTTGGGGTATCATTACTTTGTCACTTACACGAATGACTGGAGGTCTGAAACGCATATTAAATTAATTAATTAAAACGTTTTTAATCGATCGACAATTTTATATTTACTTATAATCAGCAGGTGGCTTGAATGTAGGATTCACTGTTGCCATCCGTTGAATAAGTCTGTGACGTTCTTCTTCCAACTTTTTGCGAGTTCGATATTCTCTAGTATTCATTCGCTTACCATCACTGCTATATATGGGTTCAGGTGAAGGAGATCTGAAACAATATTGGCGATGCTTTCTTGGTATCTAATAATTAAGTCCTAAATTTAAGTTCTAATTGAAAAAGAAAAATGATTAAGTCACGGGGACATTAAAATATATAAAACTATTAATTGAATAACCAACATATTTAAATTTTTATGGTATGAAAAAAAATTAAATTAACGTCAATTGGACAAACATAGGATAATATTAAAAATTAAAAAATATGCTAGATAAAAAATAAATAATGAAAATTTTGATTAATCTTATAATTAAACATATTTTAATTCAGCCTGTTTGGGAATAAACAATTAATCACATGAGAAAATTAACGAAATATTAATTTAATTATTTAAATTACTGATAAGTAGGAGGGTTCCACAAAATGTGTTTTTTACAATTATTATTCTCCAAATTTATTTGAAAAACAATAATCAAAATATAGTAATGTATTTATAAAAGAAAAAGACTAATTAGTCAATTATAATATTAATCGTAGCGAGTGTTTAAAATGTTCAAATTAAACAGTGGAACCATCCAAAAAAATATTGTTTGAACCTAATCTTAAAATACTGCTTTTGGGAATTCTCTTAGTATTCTTTCTCTACTGAAAACAAAACCAATAGTATTATAAATGACAATATTGAATATTGTAATTAGACCAAACCGTATAACGTATTGAAAGTAGTAGTGCTAAATAATAGTTGATGGATGATTTCGAAATCGGTCAAACCTTTCTTCAGGATTAGATGGAATGCCCAGCTCTCCTGTCCTCAGCTTGCGTCCGATTTCTTCAATTTGTAGTTGTACTAAAATGTAAATGGGTTAGAAAAGGGCAAAAACGCCCAGAAATTAGTACATACAGATTATCATTGTTCACACAAAATATTTAAATTATTGTTTACATAAAATAAAAAAAATCTCCAGTGTGAATATTTGATTACACAAATTTTCACATTTTCACGTAGCTTAATATACTAACACTCATAAGTTTTTATATTAGTACATATTTCCTATAAGTTTTTACTATTAAAATTATTTTGAATTTATGACCCTTAACTTTGCGTACACATTTCTCTGAGATTTGCTGTTTTATTATAAAGAAAATATCTATAAATTAGACTTTTTTAGAACATGTTCCAAGAAAAAACGGAAATTAATACCACATTGCAAATGCAAGAGTATGTAAAATATTGACAAGAAAATATTTTGATAAATCAAAGCTACATAATGCATCAATAACTACTGTAATAAATTAATAATTAACATTTTACTACAAAATATAACGATTATAATTTTTAATATATTTTTGCAATATTATTCAATTTATTATCGTAATTCACACACAATGACAATATAAATTTGGATACATATTTTGATAATAGATTTTAGTATCAAACTAATAATATTTGGTTTTTGGAACATGCAAGTTTTTATAATCTATTACGTTTAAACAAAGTAACGGATTAGACTATCAATTTACATTATTACCCAAACCCAAAAATATACAAATCCTTTTATTGTTGGTCATCAGGTTAGACAGATAGTATGTCAGTGTGCTGTAAAGAGAAAAACTGAATTCTATTCCATGGCCCAAGTACATATATATATAGTGTTTTAAAAGAATACCACACTTTAAACCGAAGTTTAATTTGTGAAAACTAATTGTTTAATAACTGATAAATGGTCGCTTAATAAACTTATAAAACTACAATATAATTAATATATCATAAAACAAAACAAATATTATTTAAGACCATGGCGACATTTCGGTAGATGATATTCATAATAATTCTTGGCTAAATATTTCACTAAAAACAAAAATAATCCTCATATTATAAAAGTACAATATAAATACAAAATTAACTTTCTGACTAGTTAAATATATATACACACAAATGTGTCCTGTTTGCCCATACATACCCAAACGTAATTGGTTAATTTAAACATTGGCGGTGAAAATGTTTTGAAATTAAAATAGTCGACTAAAATAATCATTATTTCTATCTATTACGTTCAAATATCATTAATTTATTGTCACGCGCGTTTAAAATACGTAATTTAATAAAGAGGTCAACTTACAAATATAAGCCTCCTCTTGTTCCTTGGTGAGGTTATGAGGCAAGACAGTCGGCATGCCAGGTATAAATGTTTTCTCCAATTCGCTTCCGCCCCAACGCGATTTCTTCTTTCGCTTGCGATCGTTTGCATCAGAAGCTGGAAAATCGTAATTGCGTATCGTCAATTAACCAATTTAATATATACACGCACGGATAAATTATCGTTTTACTCTGTTGGCACTTACAAGACAATTCGCGTTTACTCGCCGAGCCATCGCCATTTTGTGCTTGCACGAACATATTCATATAGTTATTGATGCCCATATTGGAGCTCATTTTAACAAGCCTCGATAAACGTTATTAATGTATAAGAATCGACGTAAGAAATTGAAAACAAGTTACAAAAAACCGTTCACGCGATAACGACGCTGAATTTCGGAACTGTAATTTCACTCCAACGTCGACAGTTTAACGATTTACCTGTAGACGCGTACACACGATTGGTAACAGACGCGAAGAATTAGAACAGAAATGCGGAATGACAAAATAATTTCTATCGTATTGCACGTACTATGACGAATTAAATCGGATGCGCCGACCTTTGTGGTTTTGGGCTTTACGTTGATGATAGAGAGGACGTGAATTATCGCATTTGTTGACGCCTACGAGCAGAGCCATTTTCCTAATTTATTTTCTACTCCAAGGGATAACCTACTAAATGTTTTTATACGTTTTATCAACCACACTTATCATCCGTCGTTCGGGAGAAAAACACTGCAACGCGAATGGTTTGAATTTCGGTCGCGTGCGTTCCGTTCGTTTTCGCTCGGGTTTGTTATTGGGAGAGAGCGAATTTTTCGTCCCATTACCGACACGTGGCGCGAAGTTGGCGAAAATGTCGTTTTTCATACGGAAAAACGTTACCAAACGCAAAAAGCCGGCCGTGCGCGTTACGAACAACAATATCAAAAAGAAAAAGACTCGAAATCACGTCGACGACGAGATATCGTCCGATTCGACCGAGTCGGACCACGACGACGTGCCGTACTCGTCCGAATCAGACGGCGAGAAGTATGTAACTGCGGCCGAAAAGAAAGTGCAACTCGCCAAGAAGTATTTGAACGAAATCGAAGAAGAAGAACGTAGGCGTTTAGAAGATGACGACGACGACGAGCGACTAAACAAAAATGTCTTAAAACGTTTAAAAGACGACGTTTTGGATCAAAAAGGAATATTGAAGGCGAAATTGGCCCACGGTTTATCTGTTCCGACCGATATCGTCGAGCTGAGGAACAGAAACCACACCAAAGCTATTACGTGCGTTGTGGTATCGCCTGATGACAAGTACGCATATTCCGCTTCAAAAGATTCCACCATTGTACAATGGGACCTACAAACCTGTAAAGTACACAAGTGTTTGAATTACAATCGTAAAAAGCCTCAACACAACCCAACACACCACAATTATCCCGTTTTGTCTCTTGCTGTGTCTGATCATTATTTGGCATCTGGAGACGAATCTGGTTTTATTGTCGTTCGACATCCGATCACGTTAGAGTATATCGGATCATTGTCAAGTCACAAAGGCAGTGTTACTGGTTTATCAATTTGTAACGAATCAAATCAGTTATTCAGCTGTTCAAAAGACAAAAGCGTCAAGGTTTGGAATCTCGCCGATATGTGTTATGTAGAAACACTTTTTGGCCATCAAACCGAAGTGACTTGTATTGATATGTTACAAAAAGACCGTATAGTAACTGCGGGGGGTATGGAGAATATAGCAAGAGTGTGGAAAATTCAAGAAGAAACACAATTGATATTCAATGGAATATGTGGCTCGATGGATACTATAAAGAAAATTGACAGCGCGCATTTTGTCACAGGTGGCGATAGTGGTGGTATTAGCATCTGGGGTACGATGAAGAAAAAACCACTATGCAATGTCAGCAACGCTCATGGAACAAACAACACTAACGGCCAACCCAATTGGATATCGGCAGTTGGTGCTCTGGCGAATTCAGATTTGGTAGTATCTGGAAGTTACGATGGAACTCTGAAGTTTTGGAAGTGTTCCAATCACTTTAAGTCGTTGTTACCATTATTTGACATTCCCGTCAAAGGTTTTGTGAATGGACTAGTATTTACAAACGACGGTAGTAGATTAATTGTGGCTATCGGCAACGAACACAGGTTTGGTAGGTGGCATAGTGTGACTAATAGCAAAAACCGTTTACATGTAATTAAATTGAATTTTATTAAAAATTAAATTTTACAGTACTTAAACTTTTCTCGTTTTATTATGAAATTTTTAAAATGTACAACAATCATAAAACCCTACTCTTGGAAAGTTGTTGCAATTGCCCATATACTTTGGATGGTGGAGATCCAAGAATAAGGTTACATATAGCTCTCATGGCCACTTGTATATTTTGGAACGACCCCAATATGTGAATTTTCGAATCCGCCAACACTATTCTGGTTTTTGTAACATTTTCAATGGTGAATTTTGTCCGTCCTCCTTTTCCAGCCAATCGTCCAATGGCACGTGACAAATGGTCACCCTTCAATGTCTTCACGTCCTTTACCTAAATTTACAGAACGAAACGATTTGTTAAACAACGTAAAGGCATAACGTCTATATTGGACACTAGTGGTTGGAAAATTATCGAGACAATCGTTTTGATGGCGAATATGTACGGTCGAACGAAACTAATCGGAAACGAGGGGCAATGGAAATGTACGCACTTCGAACGATTCGACGAACAGATTGTCGAGCCTAATCAACGCGAGCGCGTCTTCGACTTCGAATCCGTAAACGAACGCCTTGACGAAGTCGGCGGCCTTCTGCAAGTGCTGCGAACCGACGGCATTGTTGGGCGACGGGTTTCGGATCTCCACGTTCTTGGACTTGACGTTGAACCGGATGTCTAGCCGGAGATGTTCCACGACGGGCGTGTAGATTTTCAGCCAATGTTCCTTGAGCGGCGAGAGTCGGTGCGGCGGCACGGGCACTTTTCGCACTTCACGGACGTCCGCCGCCGTCGCTGACTTCGTGGACTGGACTTTACGCAGCGGTTTGTTGTATGCCGCGGGCAACATGACGACGAGGGACGCGAGTACTTGTGTACTCGCAACGAACGTTCGTTGTTTTGGATTACGGAACGCGACGAGACGTAAACACGTGCCCGACGAACGTGTTACCCGTTCGCGAAGTAACGATAACGCGACGTCGCGAGCGTACACGAGAATTTGATAACGTTCGCGATACTGTTATCAGCAACACCGGGATCACGTGACGTTCGACCGTCGCCCTTTTCCACATTTTAAACGGCCGGTTGTTCAGTCGGTGTTCCTCTGGCCGGTCGTTTGTTGTGTTGCGTCATCACTGTCGTTGTCGTTCTTACTTAAATATTCCCCGCTGCGCCCCGCCGTTCTTGAATAATATGCGCGCTATTCGCAGATATTCGTTGCTGGACGTGGCCAAAACGTTTCGCGACAGCTTCAAACGGCGTTCGTCCCATTTTGTGTATCATCCCGAGAAAGGCTCGGCCGCGCTCGGTGAGGACGCGCGAATTAATTCGCGAAACGTTTCGTTCCGTTTCAGCATCGTGACGTTACGTTTACAGGTAAAACGTCCAAGAGGAATATGTACCAGGCGATTAACAGCGCTATGGACGCTGTATTGGACAAGGACCCGAACAGCGGTAATTTTTGAACACGTTTTTGGCGGCAGTTCTTGTTCCCGTCGTTAACGTAACGCGTTTATTATATACTAACGATATATATACTTCGTGTAAAAATACCTGTTTGAAGATTCGTAATTGCCGGTAAATTTCGTTAATCGTAATTATTGCGTACGTACTTTGTTAAAAGTTATCCAAATAGTCTGTTGACTAGTTTGATTCTACGTTGAGTAAAACACGCGTTTTAGCGGTCGAATCAAACGTTTTCGACTATTCATTAATCCAAAAACCAAACTTTTGGAAACGTTTGATTTCGAACTATTCGCGTATTTTATGAAACTTGTTAGCCAAATTCTTGTTTTTCGTTAATACTGACCGATTTTGACGTATCTGAATAATAAGTAAACGGGTAATTAACCCTTTTTATCGTATTTCGTGTGTGTATACACAAATCGATTTTCTTGATCAAAATATACACATCGTAATATGGCGATATATGTATGAGTATAATATGGCATATCGTAAATGTATATAAATTTTCGTTAGTAATCCTGTTACTCCCGGTTATATTCAGTAATAAACGGACGTTTTTATGTTGTGAACTAAAAGTGAAAAGGTCACGGATAATGAACCATATAATCTAATCCGAAATGTATTCGAAGACAAATTACCGTGGTAATTTACGCGTTGAAATCGTCGAGTTATTATTTACATGTTTCTAATCGAACTGTAATTATCGCCTTATTCGCGTCGAAACGTTCGTAATTTGACGTTGCAGTTGTATTTGGCGAAGACGTTGGATTTGGCGGTGTATTTAGGTGTACCAGTGGGTTGCGCGAACGGTATGGTAACGATCGCGTGTTTAATACACCGTTATGCGAACAAGGCATTGTTGGTTTTGGGATTGGTCTCGCTGTGGCCGGTACCACGGCAATAGCGGAAATTCAATTTGCCGATTACATGTATCCCGCTTTTGATCAAGTATTCCAATCGCCGTTCAAGTTAACGTTTATCGTTGCGTTTGTATATTAACATTGTGTAACGATTTGTTTTCATCAGTTGGTTAACGAAGCAGCAAAATATCGATATCGTTCTGGTAACACGTTCAATTGTGGTAAACTAACTGTGCGTACTCCGTGTTCTGCTGTTGGCCATGGCGCCCTGTATCATTCTCAAAGTCCCGAAAGTTTTTACGCGCATTCGCCGGGACTTAAGGTAAGTATCGTTCGATTTGTGATGTTGCGCTTGAACGTTCGGATTGTTCGGCAACGAATATAATGATTACAGATTGTCATTCCTCGCGGTGCCCAGACAGCGAAAGGATTACTATTGTCCTGCGTTCGCGATCAAAATCCGTGCATATTTTTCGAGCCGAAAATCATGTACAGGCTAGCTGTGGACGATGTGCCCGATGATGAATATGAACTTCCATTGGGAAAAGCCGATGTGCTGGTCAAAGGAAGAGACATCACATTAATTGGTTGGGGTACTCAAGTGCACGTGCTGCTCGAAGTTTCGGAAATAGCCAACAAGGACTATGGGATTTCTTGCGAAGTAATCGATCTAGTGACGATACTGCCTTGGGATAAGCAAACAGTGGCGAACGTTAGTAGTCGAAACAATTTGTTTGAAACACTAATTTGTTGTAAACGCGTTATTGTAAATTGTTCAGTCTGTGAAGAAAACTGGACGCGCTATTGTGTCCCACGAAGCCCCTTTGACTGGTGGATTCGGAGCTGAAATTGCCGCCTCGATACAGGTAATTTCTTTGTTCCGTTAATTATGTTTAACACGAGTAAGTTTTTTCTATTTTTCAGGAAGACTGCTTTCTTCATTTAGAGTCTCCCATACGGCGTGTAACGGGCTACGACACTCCGTTTCCTCATATTTATGAAAAGTTTTATATGCCAAACAAATGGAAATGTTTACAAGCCATCAAAGAATTAGTTAATTATTAATTCGCCCGGAAGTTCTAGTTCCGTTAGTAAAACGCCGATAATTGGCGTTCGACGTTATTTTACGCTCGTTATTCAAAAATTGTTATAATTGTTTATTCGACGTTAATCGGAACGTTTTTAAATATCGGTTTTATAACGTTATTGTTGTTTGATGAAGCGTTAAACTTCATATTTCGCGTCGTCGTTTTCAACGTACAATTTATGTAGTTTTACAGGTGTCTAGATAAATTGTCAGAACAACTGACGCTTCTAATTCATTTGAAGGCCTCTAGCCTGTACGATTCCTTTTCCAATTATTATTTGTGTCGAAACAATCTAAATTGCCGAAACCACAATCCGTTTGAACGCAGGTGGACGCTATTCGATTATGATAATCGACGTTCCGATCACTGTGATTATAAATGTAAAAAGGCGAAAAAAGCCGTATAATTTATACGCGCGCAATAAACGACTACGACGGTGTAACGCTAATGAAATTGCGACCGCAACGTTTACGCGAATATAGAACCGTCGGTTTTGACGTCTTGGCCAATCCCTTTTCGAACGATCACCAAACCCGACCCGCCCGTTGTGACAATTAATCGACTTAACGTTCGGCGCTGTAGTCATTGTGGTGCGCCGATACGGCCACTCGTCGTCGTCGTCGTCATGTTTATTCATTAATCGAGCGTTTTATCAGTGCCCCAACCACGGTTCATGGACGACGTACACGTCGTAAATATTACCATACGCGTACGACGGGAATTGGGTCGTCAAAATTATTTTTGACGAATAAGTTTACATAAATTGATGAACGTACCATACGAAAGTGACCGCCGCGCTACTTTGAAAATGTTGGCGACGATTTTTCGGATACTTAAGCGCGGCGCTCGATTACGCCCTCCGAGATCGTAATTCATAATATACGGGGAAGAATGGAAGAAGTTCCGTCGTTCGGCCGACATTTGTTAAACGCGATCGATATTACGGGAATCTGGCGACCTAAAAAACCGAAGGTACTCCGATAAAAAAAAAGTCTCGGAAGAATCGCGGTGGATTATTGTCGCGTTTAAAAGTTGACGGTCGTAAAAAACGTTTCGTTTTAGGGGCGCGTATATGGAGGAGGGAAGAGAAAGAAACCGCCGAAATTTCGTTCGTTATTCGATTGACGGACGGCGTATAATAAATATGGAACTACGAATTACCGGCGTAGAAAAAACGCCCGGGAAAACGACTTAAAATGTCCGGCCGAAAACGAAAGAAAACACGAGAGTAACCAAATATATGTATATGGGCCGGTTTGTAACGCGCGGACCGATAATGAGAGGAGAAAAATCGAGAAGCCGACGGGGCGGAATATTTTCGGGTTTTTGTAAAAATCGAGAAGTCGACGGAATTCGAAGAAACTGACGTAAAAATGTCGTCGTTAGAAAGCCGGTAAATGTATACACACACACACACACACGGATGGATACGGTGGTCCAAGATCCGATAGACTTTTGGGCGAATATGGAGAAGAACGGATTTTAATTGGACCAAACCGTGCGACGACTATCGGAATATTTCGTACTTATAAACGCACGGTGTGTGGGGATGGGGATGGGGGTGTTCGTATAGCGAAAATACGAAGTTCGTTTTGGGTTATTTTTACAAAATAATACGGGCCGTTTATTACTGGTAGTCGGCGGGGACTCGGTACGTGACGAACACGCGTGTATTGTCCACGTACGGCGAACGAACAAATCGTATTTACTCCCGGAGCTTTTTACGTACACGGTCGCTGGTTAATGTTTTTCGCGTAATCGGGGGAGGGGGGGCGGGCAAAATTCCGAAAACGAACGACTCGCGGTCACCGTTTCGTCGGTACACGCGGTAGCGAAACGTCCCAGTCGCGTTTTAAAAATTGGTCGACGAGTCCCTTCCTCCTCCTCCTCCTTCCCATTGGTTCGACAAACTATTTGTTTATGAACCGCTCGATGAGCGCAAACCGTCGCCGTCGATCGTTTCGCGTCCACTGTTCGTCGGTGGGTTACTACGGGACGTATGACGTTTGGTGGCGCGTTTTAACGAACCCGGAGGATCGGCCGTTAACGAACGAAATACGACCGACGAATAAAAATTATCGGCCCGACGAGGTTAGACGATCACGGACGATTATTCCCGACTTCGGTCCAATATTTATTAATCAATCGCGCTACACACGTACGAGTCGATAGGCCGTCCACCTGCCGGCAGATCGGAACGTACGACGTTTCCCGTTAAATCGGTTTCATCGGTCGACCAACTTACCGATACGCTTTTCTCAAAGTTCGTTCGGCGACGCGCTTATTCGTACCGCGGCCCGACGTAATCGACGGTCAAATTCACGAGAACAACCGTCGTTTCACGTGTATTATGCGCGTTCGTACCGTTCCCGGATATCGGCCGGGTTCGCTAATTGTTCGGAGTGACGAACGAACGAAGGGTTCTTTCGCCGGTACCGTTTTGTTCGCCAAGCGGAAATCACGCGATTCCGCTACACATTCTTCGACTTGATTGGAAAAACGATACGAACGCGCGTGTGTCTTGTCAGTCCTTCCCTTCCCCCGGTCCATCGACGATTAACGAAAAAATTCGACCGTTATCTGTGTCCGACCTCACGTTCCACGGCCGCGACGGTTTTAATCGTACGATTATTCGGCGAACGTACGCGCGGTAACGAATTCGGCAGCGTATAACGAAAACATTCGGCGCTCGGTTCGCGCTTACGTAAATTGAAACGTTATTTCCGACCGCGTACGGAGAATTTAACGAGGAACGAAACGCGTCGGCTATAAAACGGCGCGCCTATTTCCGAAAATGGCGGACGTCAAATACGATCATTATCTCGTTCGTTCGTTGTACACTTAAACTATTTGTGTCCGTTAAACTTCAAACGTCGACGATTCAAAGACAAAGTCGCATAGTAAATGACGTTCGCGGCGGAGTATTTACGGAGTGGGGGAGGGGGGAGCAAGCAGTTGTTAGGGTTTCCCAGAGAACGTTTGAAGATCAGAACATTTTTAAAGGCGTCGATAATGTAATTGTAAGTAGTTTATTTTGTAAATTATAACGAAGAAAACAAATAATTTTAACGTTCAATCGAAATATTTCTTCGATTTCGTTTATTTTTATATAAAACTGTGTTATAAAATTCTAACAAGATACGATATGATCGGCGTTTTAAAATTATTTCATTATTATGGCACCTTAATTAAAAAAAAAAGTTCGTAAACTTCGATATTTGTATACCTGTTCATCGCGATAAACGCGTAATTAAGATTTTTCGATAAATAAATTACGTTAGAACGAAAATCCGACGTAATACTTATTCGGTTATATAACGTACTTGGTTTCGTCGTTGGCAAATTTTACGACTAGACGGTATTATCTGAACGAAAAAAAAAATACTTTAATTAACCGGTGACTACGTATACGTTAATGACTATTACAATATTATCGCGTTGATAATTAAACAAAAGGTTAAACGTATTTAGTATATCAAATAATTAGCATATGCACACACACACATACACACACCTATACAATTGTTATCCTCGATTGTCGCGACGTATAAACGGTTAATCGGTGGCGTATCCTCGCGATAGCGAGTTTCGACTTTCCGAGGACGTGGAGATGTACAAGACGACGGCGCGCACATTCCACGGAATCGCGAATTACCCGATAAGTTCGTCGTGTTACGTTCAACAATAAGGGTATCCCGTAACCTCGTTCGGTTTACGGGTAAAAAAAAAAACGAGAAGGTTTTGTATACTCGATAATGAAATTATTTAACATTACCGAACTGGTATATAATAATACCTACCTACGCGGACCGAAGGACCTTTGTGTTCCCGAGAACGTTTTCGTCGTTTATTATTTAATATTCTTTCCGTCGTATTGTCCGGCGTACGCAATTTGTGCTATTCTACAAATTTCTACCGGCGTTCGAGGGACCGCGCGTATTATTATATATAGCCCCGTCGTGACGGTTCGTTTTCATTAAATATCTCTCTCGGGTAAAAGTGTACACGAATTTGGGCCCCGTTTCAATCTCGACGTACCGCGGAATTGTTCGTTAGTTCGTCGTCATTATTCCTGCGTCTCCCAAAAACCGACCGAGATAGTATTACCGAAAATATGGCGACCGGTTTCGGAAGTATAAACGCAATTCCGAACCGAAACGGCGTCGCTCGGACGGACGTCGGCTTTTCGAAAATATGTACGAAAAGAGTTCTCGCTACACTTACGGGACGCTCGTGTTACGCGCGACGGTTATTTATACGTAAAACACGCGTAAAAACCGCTATTATTCGTCCGCGGGCGTAAATTGAAAACCGTCCCAGCGAATTTACTTCCGTCGCACACTAATGACTACCGTTGACAAATAAGCGCGCTTTTCGACCCCGTATAGGGTATTATCGGATTAGTTCGGGCATTAAGCCTACGGTAGTCCACGGAACGTCTTCGATACACGCGCGTATTCCTTACGTACCCCCACCCCCGCGTTCACCGACCCGTGAAAAAAGCCGTGACCGGGTAAAATATTTCTCTTTCACGCGCGGTAATATTACGCGTCGTTCGTTTTATAACGAACCGTAGAGTACGGGCTAATCGGTGAGCTTCGGAAAAGTCGAAACCGAGCCCGACCCCCTCGACTCGCGAGTAACATCCCCCCGTCGCCACGTCGAACAGAGTAAAAGATACCGTCGGTAACTTTTTTTTGGTAAGATGAGGGTTGTCATAATAATGAAATCATTTTAAAACGCCGACGTTATCGTACGTTGGTATGAATAGAATTTTACGAACAATTTTATACAAAAATAAACGAAATCGTAGTAACGCTTCGATTAAATGTTAAAATATTTTGTTTCCTCCGTCGTAATGTACACAAAATAAACCAACACTGTCTACGGTTACGTTAATGACGCGTTTAAGATTTTCGAACGTTCTCTCGGGGAAGCAGTGACCACCAGCAAACCTTCCCGCCGTCGATTTGAAATCGGAGAAAATCCCCTAACACCGACCCAACCCGTCCACAAATAAATACGCCACCGACACGTACAGGGGGCCGAGTACTCGCGGTTGCGGCGACACGCGTAGCGATTTTAACGGCGCGCGGCCGCAATCGCCGGCGAATGTTTCGAAAACGCCCGTACCGCGCGTCGTTCACGGCTTACGCTACGTTCACAATAAATGACCGTACGAATTTTCGTTCGTTCGGGGATCGTAACGCGGCACAATACGGTATTATTAGTGGCAATACGAAAACGTCGCGACAACCTTGCCGTGGGATAAACCGTGAGTGTGGCGCAAGGACGTCCAGAAGCGAGCGAACGCGCGCGCGCAAACCGTCCAGACCCACCCACCCCGTGACCGAGCGCCAGCGCGTTTTTCAATACGTCGCCGTATTATCTATCTATACACCCATTATCGTGATCGAAATTGGGTCAACTCGTCGGACAGCGGCGCACTTTCAGTTTTCAACCGGTTTTTCGTGCGTCGACGACGTTTTCGATAAGTCCTTTATGGTCGAAAAACGACGGACGAAAACGAATCCCAGACCGGTATCCGTTGTTACGCTCGTGTAGGGGCCCTCGTACCTGTTGGGATAGACCGTTCGTGGCTTCTCCGGACGGAGGAGTAGGGGGAACGCGCGTAATTCGACCACGGTACGGGTGTACGGTTGGCGCGATTCGCCCGTGTTTTTCGGGCGGGCTAAACGAAAACTAGCGTTATTCGAAAATCGTCGGGAATCGCCGCCTCCGTATACCGTAGAATGTTGGAGCGCGGGCGTTACGAAACGGCGACGGCAGACATTCGGTCGACAGCGAGTCGACTTCGGAAATCGTTAGTAAAATTTCCGCCGATCATCGTGCATAATCGGGGTGATGGGGGCGGGCGGGGGAACGCGATCCGAAAAATCGTCCCTAATTCGCTTTCTAACACCGCCGATAATACGACGAACCGTAAACGTACGCGTCGGTTTCGTATAAATACTGACGGAGATCGAAAAAACGCGCGCCGAGTTGCCTTAACGACGCCGTACGAAGTTCGCGATACGATCAGCGAAATTGGTCGGCGCGTCTAAAACATCCATTAGTTCGGATCGGTTCGTTGGCGTACGCGCGTCGTTTCGATCGTTTTGTAATTTTTACCCCACGAATAATATCGCGTTATGGCGACGAATTCGTTCCGTAATTTTCCGAAAATTCTCGTACTGGAATAATCAACGTAACCGCTTCATCGCGCGCTATATAGCTGTCGAATACCGATGTTTCTCGCGTAGGGTAGGTACTCCAATAATAATTATACGCCGCGTTCGGTTAATTGTCGGTGATCGTTGGCGTTTACGTGTAATAAACACCGACGTATTCGGACGTTATCTAGAGATTAATAAACGCAACCAACAGTATTGGATTAGAGAGAGAGAGAGAGAGAGAGAGAGAGAGAGAGAGAGAGAGAGAGAGAGAGAGAGAGAGAGAGAGAGAGAGAGAGAGAGAGAGAGAGAGAGAGAGAG
>JAIPRN010000144.1:0-40725 GCA_025469175.1 Geopemphigus sp. TES_GeoC_2020
TATATATAAATCCGTCCGCCAGATAGGCGATACCTGAGTGGAGAGGGATTTCACGAGAAATGTTTATTTCCTCGCGTACGCGGAAAACGTATAAATACTTTATATCCCCAATAGACTCGTCGTATATATGTGAAAGCATCTCCGCAAATACATATATATATATATATACGTACAGTGCACGCTGCACACACATGTCAACCTGTCCGTGCGCTCCGACAAAGCTTTAGATTTTCATTGACGAGATGAATATCAAAACGGTTTCACGTTTTTCTCTATTTCCGACCCGCACGCATGGCGCGCCATTGGAACCGAAACAAAACGAAATAAATATTCCAAAAGTTTCCGCTTTGACGCCGTTTTACGCGTCTACCCCGTAATGACAAATACAAAAAAATACGATCAAAACGACCGTTTTCTTATTTTGACGGAAGTAAAACAAACGAAACAAAAAAATACAATCCCTTTCTCGGGTATAAAGATAAATCCTATACTTATCGACTTTATAAAACCGAAGTGTATACTACAGGGTACGTAAAAAACGAACGAAAAAATATTATATAAATAGGTTAGGTTGTATTTTCGATCGTTCGACACGTCGACGGTTACTCGAAAATAAGAGAATGAACGTTCTTAAAACAAAGCTTGGGACGCACCACTCCGCCGAGTGGCAAATGTAAATCATACAATAGGTGGTCGACGTTTTGTTTTCCAAAAAAAAAAAAAACAAAACAAAACCTTAAGGTATACGGGTGTGAATAATATAAAAACGTTTCGAGTATTTATAAAATTGAGAAATAATATAATACGTCGTTCTTTGAGCAGAGCGAATTGTATATACGAAATTACGTAGCCTAACGTGAAAACATCGGATATACAACCGAACGTTACATAAAACACTCAAACGCCAGTAAATCTATTCAATACGTTTATGATATTGAAGCTACTAAAAAAATATAAATATATATATATATTGTTCGTATGTATGTTCCACACAGCGCGCGCTACTATAGAAAAATTCGGCTAACAAATTCGTCGTCAAAAACCACCGAGCTCGTGATAATAAAAAAATTACGCCGCCCGTTCGACAAAAACAGACGAAAATATAATTAAAATAGAGTTCAAATCCCACGCGAGTGTTTTCCCGAATTTCTATATACGCGTCGGGATCAAATTTGAACGACGCGCAAGTTCAAAGTGCTTCGCTATTAGGTCGTATAAAGCGATTAACTGCACCGCGTTTTACCGAACAATTATGAATCCAGATCGCCCGGGAAAGTAAAAACTCAACGATCCAAGCGCGCCGCGCAAAATTATTTTTCCCGGGAAAAAATATCGACAAGCCTATAATCAATATTCGTATCGAGTGCCGTTCTACGTAATACTGTTAAATATGAAATCTCCGTTCTTCGAAATCGATGGAAATGTCGACCGACTACTATATTATATTATTTTTTCAAGTCCCCTTCGTAATTTTATTTACTACATTGATTAAAAGTATCTATACCGAGTGAGGCGCGCTCGCATCATCCATCGCGCGTACGAGGTCTCCCACGTTTTACTAATAACATCGAAAACCAATTTCGTCGGCGTTTCGAACGTTAACGTTTTGCGAATTTTCACGAATTAATTTATTACAATTGCGTACCGTTATTTAGCGATATTGTCGGTGTTGCCGTCGCCCGCATTTCGCCACGTATGAGCGCGTCAGCCATATTCCGGGGAATCAATATTCGATATTATTTACGTTACGGTTACGTTATACGGCAAAATGCCAGCGTACGAATATTTAAAAACTGCGCGGTGAATAGAGAGAGAAAGAGAGAGAGAGAGTTAGTTTATATTTATTTTCGCTAATCCGCGTTGACGTAATAATCGAACGTATAGGTGAATCGAAATCGACCGATACGTGGGCGAGGTACTTACCGTAAAGCGCCCGACGACAATTCGATTTCGAAAGAAAAAAAAACGGACGTCCCGCGATCGATAAACTCTTCGGGACGATTAATTTTTTGATTTAAGGAAGAGGCGGTCGACAACCGAAACGCGGTCCCGGTGTGTCGAGCTTTTCGCGTCCGAAACGTATTTCCGAGCGAGCGTTCGGGTGACACGTGCACGGGCCACGGTTATTCATTTTCCTACACGCGACCCCTTTAAAAACAATCGGTTGACGACGGCGACGTACGTGTAGGGTGTGGCAGGGCGAATCGTAGTAATCTGGATCAAGAACGACCGACGATGGACGTAAAAATTCAAGTGACGACCACAATGAAAACGGATTACTTACACGAAATCCGTCGACGCGTTCGTTAACGAGAGCGTTTCGTAAACGATTTTCGTTCGGCCGGCGAATTTATTAAAATGTTTTACATTATATAATTTTAATCGTTTTCGTCGATTTCCACGTTCTATATACACAACGTGTTGGTTACTACCCGTAATTTACGCAATTACAAAAACGTAACGCGTATACCTACTAGGTATTTGCCGTTTGCTTTTCGTATTATTACCGATAATAACCAACGTTCGAAATAATCGGTTCGTATTAAAATTACGTTCGAAACGCGACGGTAATTGTCGAATTAATTGTGAACGAGAGGGAAAGAAGCGAATTTCTATGGCCTCGGGACGTCAAAATCCCTAATACGTCCCTGTTTGACCACTTACACTGCGCAGCCATTTATCAAAAACGTAAACCGGTTACCACGAAAACACGACGACCGTCGTGTATTTTTTCGCTGTAATTTTATTCCACGTCCGTTTATATTATACTCGGTTACGATTTTCGTATAAAAAATACTCTCATGTTATTCCGTAGTGCTTAACGACGGTTATATTTGTTAGCTCTCGCGTGACGATTTTGTCGACAATTTCGGCAAATGGGGCCGCCGCCGCTACAAAACTCGTTCCGAAAAACGCCGATCGTTCCGCTTGCTCTTTCACGGGAAACGCCGCTGAACGCCACGAACTTCTTCGGGCGAACATTTACGAATTCTAACGGCCCGTGGCGGCGATTTACGATTATAAAATTCTCGAAACGAAAGCCGACGACGGTAAATAATATCGCGCGCGTATTTTCATTACGACATAACGTATACGACAAGTAACATATAAAACACCAAAACGCACATTTTACACGGTAATTACAAACGACGTTCCAGATAACGCGACAGTACAGATACAGTAAAACGGGTGCGTGGCGAATATTTCTCGTTTTATCGCGTCTATGCGATTTATTTTCATTTAATCGCGTTATTTAATTTTAGAATCCCATGGCGAATAATACCCAAAATCGAATTTTCCCGAAAAATAAAACGTTTATAAATTATTACGCCGAAACTAAATTAACGAACATGCTCGAAAAAAAAACGAACGCCGATGGGCAATTTTAGAACTAAAATATTGTAATCGCTGTCGTTATCCGTAAATCTTGGCGTACGTATATTACGAAGAACGAAGTAACACGATAGTACCATACGACGACAATTCGGTTGAAAATTTAGGCGACCATGTTTTCGGCGGACGATTGGAATGGACGCCGAAAAATGTTTTTCCGATACGTTTTACTAAAATAACGATAAATATAAACGTACGTTATACGGACACGCGGTTTTACACGGTAACGAAGGTGGTCTAATAATAATTCGCCCCCGAGTATATTAAATGTCAACTATTTTAAAAGCTATTAACTGGATGTTTTGGCAGGAAGAAACATTATCGTAACGCATTTGTCGACACTGTTCTCTCAACGTGCGTACGTATGTATACAGAACTATCGACGAAATTCGAAAGCGTTTCTGACATAATACGCGTCAGAATCGTATTAACAACAACGGGACATTGCCGGACGGTTACGGGTTTAATAATTTATATTTCGATCGCGAAGGGAATGTACGTTGTCACGGTCAAAATGTCGGGTAAATTCGCGGCTAATTATCAAATTTATAATCGGCAAAGTTCACCGGTCTCTCTCCCCCCCTCTCCCCGGCACGAGGTTCGTTCGAATATTTTAATTTTAACACGAGTCCCGAGCGTTTCCGAAAATGAATAATTTAACTTCGCTAAACACGACTCGTATTAAAATTCAAATATCGCAAAAAACCGCGCTCCACGCCCGGCCGGGCAGTGTTAACGCGCGCACATCCCGTACAAGCGCGCGGCAGTTAGTTAGGTTAGTCGTGAATTTTAATGTTCGAATGTTCCCGTATTACATCCCAAGCTACGTCGTTATTAATGTATACACACACGCGCGCGCGCCCGTGTGTTGCTGAACGCGTCTATGTTACATACGCAAGTACAATATTTACGTACCGTTACGTCGTAATATACGTATATTATTATCAGATCTACGAAACGCTGAAGTAAATAAGTAAAATTTCGACTCATTCCGGTGTCCGGGGCGACGACGGGTACAATAAATTACGTTAGCGATAACGAATTTTTGTTTTCGTCGTTACGTAATTACGAATTTAGATAAAACGGCAGCGCCCCTCGATCGTGTCGTCGTCGATTATAAATACGACGATTCAAAAACGGTAAACGACGAAACGAAACACGAAATTCCCGCCACTTGTACCGCTTCGTTAGATTTTTGTTTAAATCGTCCACCGATTCCTATAGCCACTCGGTCAACTTAACGTGTACGCGCGTGTATTCACTACGATCAATAATTACCAGGCGAGCAATTCTAATTTGCCAGACGTTGTGTTCGATATACTTTCCGTCGTAAAATATATCGTTTCGTTATTAACGTTCGGTTCGCGATAGACGTTATATTTCGCGTAACCCCGCCGTAGATAATAATAGAAAATCGTATTTTAAACGATAAATACTTCGTTATCCTATACGCTATAGGATAATAACGTACGTGCGCGTGCGCACACATATACTCGAATACATATATATATATATATATATATGTGTGTGTGTGTGTGTGTATATATTCAATATAACCCGTGCGCGAAAAGCATAATACATATAGGCGTATTTTTCTTTTTTTTTTAATTCGGATGGACAGCGTATTGAATACTGTACAATCGCTATATATATGAAATGGAGGCCGGGACCCTCCCGGCAACGTCGTTGCCTATATATTATCGTGATTAATACGCTAAATAATCAAATCTTTTTAAAAATACGTTAAAAAATCGAAAATTAATTACGTACGAAAATCCGTAGAGATTTATCTCGTAAAATATATGTACATATACAAATGTTCGTATTGTCGCAACTATATTACATCGATTACGTACGAAACGCGTTAATAAAACGTCGCGATAGTTTTCGAGCGTTTCTAATACGAAAACGAAATTCCGATTATTTCGGATAAACTCGGCGTATACAACAGGAAAACCCGGCGTAAATTAGTATTGGTGTATGTATTCCGGCGGTGCCCACCTATCGGTAAAATCATTTTGCGTACGTTCCTAAAACGACGTTGGCGCCAAGTTTTTGAGCGCTACGTACACGAATACAAACGTTCGGTATTAATGTTTTATGCATGTTTTCATTTCGCTTGGTTCGAACGAAAAAAATAGTTTTATTAAGACAGAAACAAATTCTGCGCGGCGCGTTGGGAGCAATGTCGTCGAGCAATAACGAAAATGGGCGTACCGACCGACGGAAAATTGTCGTTACATACGACGACGATATCGTCGCGTGTACGTACTTGGGTGATATCGTACGGCCTTGAACATTCTACACGCGGTTCTACCGCAAACGGATCGGTTAATCACCGTTGTCCTTGTTGGAATCAAACCGAAAATACGAACTATCAACCAACCTATTCGAAACCGTCACCGAATAGAAAACAATTAATACAACCTACGCGTAAACAGCGAATAAACAAAACCCACCTCGTTTTTAGCACCTTGGGTCTACGAAATCATCGCCGCGCACTTTGTCGGTGGTAAAATCGAACAAAAAAAAAACCTCGAACAATTTACGTACTCGTCGTATAAAACGAATCAAAATGTAAACGAAACGAAATCGTCGCGCACGTAATCGAGCGTACGTCGAAACATTTAACAACAATCACCGTACTGGAACATTGTCTCGGCGGTACGTGCGCGTGTTATAAAATGCGCATTTTAGAGCAAATTGAAAAATAACGAATAAATAAAATATGCCGCGTAGATGGTAGATGGAGCTTAAATTATATATTATAATATATATATATATATACACACGGGTGGTTATGACAGAGATCTCGTGGACGTTTATGTGCCGAATACGATCGTGTAACGGGTGTGTCTATAGGAGGACGATAAAAAAAAACGAAAATTATATATTACCGCCGCGCACCCCGACAACAATGAGGAAAATATAAAGAAAATCGCGGGGAAAAAATACGCCATTATTATTTTGTCGTCAGGGCGCAAAAAAAAAATTATCGTTCCGCGCGTAAACCCGGAAAAAAGATATTTATTATATTATAATATAAAATACGTATATATATATATATATATATATATATATATATATATACGTATGTATTTGCGTGAGGGCGGGTAATAATAAATCCGAGCGACCGAGTTGGAGTTTTTGCGGAGAGAGTGGAATGGGAGAGAGTTAAAGCTTTTGCATTTGTGCCGGCCCGTAATATACGAATATACGCGTACGCGTTTAAATGGACTTAACGGGCAACAAATCATTCCGGCGGAGGAGAGCGAAGGGATCGATGACGATGACAACGACGACGAGGTAAACCCTCTGTGAAGGGAGAGGGAAACGCGCGCGTAGGTGACGCGTTTTTTTTTAATATTAGTATTATCGACAGGGTCGGGTGCCGCCGCAGATATATATGTGTGTGTGTGTGTTTGTGTGTGGACGCGCTCCTGCGTGCGTGTTTGTACACGCATACACCCACGTAACGACTTGTACGTATTATTTGAGCACAACGCGCCATGTTGCGTACACACGGCGGGCAAACGGAGAGGAGACGAGGCGCGCGAATTAGACGAATCGCGTTGTCGCGTACAAACCGTCGCGGCGTTTTTACAATTTCGCGGAAACGGTTTACCTTTTACTTTGCTGGTGGCCACCGCCCTCCGGGACAAGTTCGTTTGTCTGGCGCCGAGTAGTGCGTTATTTCGAGCGCGGTGGTTTTTTTTTTTAATCCCCGTCCGGTCGCGAACGACGAAATCGCCATAATCGATTGTTTTTAGTTTTGCGACATTTCCGGTGCAAAGGAACGCGTCCGGGTTTACCGTGAACGAGACGTTTACCACGGCCGATCGTCGACCCGTGCCCGAAAAAGCACGCGTCGCGTTCGCCGTCCGGCACGCGCGAATATTTACGAAAAATGATCCGACCAACTATTCGTAGAGAACGTCATCGGTAACGGACGCGCGTATACGTATTAAATATTAATCCCGTCGGGCATCAATCAATACGTCACACACACACACACACACACACACGATCAACATGGACGTGTACGACGAATCGAAACATCTATATGCGCAAACACCCCACGCGCGCGATAATTCGTTTTCGGGTTTTGTGTGTCACGCGCGTGGGCGGCACGCGTGACGGTGGTAATTTAAGACACGAATTGATCAAACGGAATCACAAATCCTAGCCAAAATACCTACCGATTAATCGTTCGTATTAACTTCGAAAATTGTTTTCGGTTTTCGTTTACCGTATTTACGGGTTCACTATGTACTCCAGTTTCGTGCGAACTTGAACGTTTTTAACAACGCTAGTCTCGTTTCAACGGCGAAAATTACGAAATACGCGCTCGAATTGTTCGGCTCTTGATAAAACTGGGCGCTATGAAATTTATCACATGGCCGTTCTTTATACGTTGGTATCGAACCGCCGCCGCCGTATTTTTTAGACGCGAATTTGTATCGGGTACAACAAATTTCTTCGGTTGACAAGGATAAATAAAAAAACCTTTACCTCCCGATCAACTCGAGTGTTGTTTGATAATGAGCCCGCCCAGGTGACCCTTGTCGCAACTGTGTTTTCGCCCGACGAAAAAACGAATATTTACAATCTGTATATGCCGTCGGTATAACAATTAGCACAATATATAAAACTGGACTACTTGAATGATCGGGACTGACCATCGGCGTTACTTCAAAACCCGGGCCATTCTTATTAGAGGCTACGAAATGGATGATCGCGGTGTTGAGTCGGATATTGGATTTAAAAATATGCCCGATTGTATTATCGTTTTTTTGTTTTTTCACGGTCGGCCCGTGTGAGTCTCTTGTCCACGCACCTTGACGTCCGGTGACAATTTCGTGACGGTGTTTAGTTATTATTACGTCAACTCCGAGGTTCGGAACCGGGGACATATTACAAAATCAAAATCCCTCATTCGATCCGTCGTTTTATCGAAGCGAACGCACGAAATTCGATAGTATCGATCGTACATGTGATCGATAATCTACGATAAGGCCATAATGAGAATCGCTTATATATATATATATATAATGCGAAATTTATTAGTAAAATTTATAGTTACTGTTTATTTACTTATAGTTATTCAAAAGAACAAACGATCAATTGACAGTCGAATCCCGCGCAAAACGAAACTACACAAATCACGCGAATAACGTTTATTGTGTCCGGCGAACGGCATTTCCGTCAAATAACTACAATAAATCTTGTCCAGCTGTCGCCGGCGTCTCCGCAGACGTTATAAATATCCCAACGAAAATATAACCTCAAGGTAAAAACGAAAAATCGTTGGTCGCGGGATATTTGAATTAAATCGATCGGAGTAAGGCCGAAAGTAGTGGCGAACGGATTCAACTCGAGCAGATTTTTCAATTTTAATATCGAAAACGGGAATTCAGAGAAACGCGCAAATTTTCGGGAAGTACGCGACGCACAAAACCGTATAAATAATATTAGAAACGTTCGCCCGGCGTCACGCGCAGCTGGCCGACACGCACGTATATAGACAACAGCCGTTTTCCGGCCTTGGCGTCCGTCGTACGTTACCTGACGAGTTTTTATATTAATTTTTTTTATTACGTTAGAGTTTCGATAATTATAGCTTACGTGTAAAACGAAATATACGCGTACGCCGTCGATTCTCGGGCCCGTTTATGAAGTTTTTCCACGTTCCAATTCCGCCGAAACATCATTAAACCTGAACGCACGCCGCGAAACACGCGCCGGATATATTAACGCGGTCGATCGATTCTCGCCGAGCAACGTTTTCGCCTGGACTTTACTATAAACGGTCGTCGTTTAAATTCCGAATGCCTCGGCGATATAAATATATATGCGTGTGCGGCGCTCGCGCTCGGAAATTGTATTAGAAGGGAGCGTACGAAATATTATTTTCCGACCGCGTCTTTGTACACGCGGCGTTTGTTATTTTTCGGCGTGTCTAAGAAACGATACCCGTCGGCGACGACAAACAAACAAACGGACCGCCGGACTTTTTTTTTGGGGAGGGGAGGAGTTTTTTCCTACGCGCGTTCCCGTGCCGTTTACTCTTAAACGGCCACCGGCAAATGTCACGCGCGCGTCTCGTTCGTTTTCCACGTTTAATTCGTACACGCGCTACGACCGTACGCGTTCATAAATAAACATTAACGTACTCACGTTATCGGGTATATCTGGACGGGTTAACGATTCGTACGTATGATTTACGAACGCCAATACGTTCAACCCGCGCGGGTCGACGTTGTCGATTTTCACACGACCGTACGCGAAGCCGTCGATAACGGTGACGTATGCGTTGTCATTACGGAACGTGAAATGTCTACAATCGTAAACGACGGGTAATCGGGCGGCCGGATAAGATATACGCCGGAACGATTGCACGGTATGGAAATTCGACGTGACTAGTTGGCCGGAAGCGTAAAGTTCCAGCGTTCCAAAAATCGGGCCCGTTCGTAAGTCCGACGTTTTGGGGCAGAACCACTTAATCGAATCGCCGCCTTTGTGACTGTTCGTCGCGCGCCCGTGTTTGTTTACATTTCGTTCGCGACAGTGTTGTTGTACGTTTAATTATATACCGCGCGAGATATAAAAATAATATCGTCGTTCGTGTAACGAGAGCTAGATATTTATATATATATATCTATAGTATATTCGTGTTCCCGCTTATTTATTATGATTTCGAGTGTCGTTTACGTTCGTACCATTTAAACTCTCGACAAACTGAAGCTAGTAACGGGATAGGCCAAATATATTTCGTAGGAAATTTCCGTTTACCTACGCGCAATTTTATACATCTAGTTAGCGAGCGTATTCTCCGTAATAATCGTATTGAAAATAACGTTTGTCGCGATTACGAACGAACGGATAACACGAGTAGCTATCGTTCGCCGAGCGATACGCGAATTTCGAATTTGAAACGTTTAATTCGAACGCGATGTTCTTCCTACTGATAACCGTACCGGGGTAGAACAATAAACTACGTCCGCCACGAAACGTGAAGCCAAAACGGTGCCTGTACAATTTCGTGGCCGTAGTTCGTCGGCGGGAAGAATGTCATATTAAACGGACGTTCCTGTGTCTACGGGAACGGTGGATCGTGCGAACCGAGTTCGTGTGGTGCAGCGAACGACGGAGTTGATTCGACGCCTGTAATTAGGAGGATTTTTTTATCTGGGAACGGTGTGCGCCGGAAACGCGAGTGTTTTTGACGGGAAACGGCCAAAATAAAGGTAATGAAAAACGATCCTGCTTTTTACGTCGCACGCCGACGGAACCGATTTTGGAACCCGAAACCCTTTGAAATATCGGAATGGGAAACCGTCGCGTTGATTAAATGTTTCGAAAAAATCGTAACCGATATTTCGAAATTATGTAGATTGTCTTGTATTTCCTTCGGTTTCGTTTTTTTTTTACGCGTCCGCAATTATTTCGTCACGTATTTTGACGCCGTTGCTTTTAAAATACCGTAAAGTTACCGTAATATTATACGGGATTGTATTATATCGTAATTTAATCGAGTCCGTAATAATCGAATTTCGTCGAATTATGACGAACATAATTCCGAAATAATAAACGACACGTAAAGGCGTTGGTTATTCGTTTCTTTAAACCGATTGTCGAGTAGAAGAAAAAAACATGAACCGTACCGGAACCGAAATTTTAAAAAAATTTCAATAATCGAAACAGTCGTTAAAAAAAAACCCCGTAAATCACAAAAGGTTCGTGACGCAAATTCCGAAAACCGCGGCCGAATCAATAGCAAAACGTTCCCCGTGGAAAAAAAAACCACTTCGCCGTCGTTCGACAATGACCGACCGCAACAGTACCACGTTCGACGATCGCGCAACGCTTTTTTCGTCGAACGATAGCGGTTTTTCCGCCCGCCCCACCCGTTTGACAACTGATTGGTGATGGGCGGTGAGAGACCCAAGTCCAGTGGAGATTATTGACAGCTGTTCCCCCATTCCTTCCCCTACACATACAATAGACGCTCACGTCATCCCCGGCGGGCGTTATTAAATTACGTTCGTGATATTATATTCGAAAAGTCCGCGCGTAACGTGTCGGTTACCACAATATATATATATACAAACTTTTTAGACGGTTCCATTTTTCGAGCCAAATTCAGCCTCCGCTTTCCGTTGACTGACGTGAATTAATAATAATAATACCTATCGTAGTTGTACGTAACCGTACGTACACGAAGAACACTGGATACGTGAATAACAAACGAACGCCGTAATCGACGAAACGCTATCCAAGCGTACAACCGGCCCGAATGGTTATAAAAATAGAAATCGCTATTTTTCGTTTTCTTTCGCGTACCTCCCCATAATAGAAATAATATGTACGCGGGTTGAGAAGACCAGTGTGGTATCCTGACCGTATGCATCGGGTGCGGTCAAGGAAAAAAATCGCCCGTAATCTTATTGATTCAAATTCGGATTACGCGGCGTGTTTAAGAAATTTCTTGACACTCCGATTTGTCACCCTCGTGAAACGCCTCAATGGGAAATAAGTCACGATCGCGTTTTCCGTCCGTCCGGCAGACAACGCGTAACGCCACGCAATAATGTAATTGTCGCGTCATGGGATCTCGAGGGTTATCCGAAAATTTTTGTTTTACGTGGATATTTTGAATCGAGCACTAGGTAAGCGTAATCATTTGATATATTCAAACATGACGTCCGTAGTCGAATGTGTTAATTATGTATCCAAACGATTTTACTATATGGTGTGTATGTACTGATGTTAATTTTTAGAAATTGAAATATTGTCGGATTCGAAATAAAAAGCGCGATACGGAAAATCGAAAATTTTACTACCCACGGACCAACGTATGATGGGAGGTTATTAAACTAAACTGCAAACATAGCGTAGTTTGTTATTATTAATCCGAGTATTAATATTCCGTATTAACAAAATTTTTCACGCAAGAGATATTCGAAATTTATTTATCGTTAGTCAGTTGGTAAAACGTAAAATGTATTATACGCGTATCTAGAGATTTTTTTAAATTAAAACGAAAAAACGCTAGATTTATATTATTATAAAGAGGCGTATCGTAACGGATTTTGCGAAACGCTAACGAACGTTCGAAAAAATGTTCGACGTATACAAGGAGTTTGTAAATTGCTCGTTGATAATATTATTCCGTGTGGACGGGCACTTCGAATTTTTCCTCCGACTATGCCGAATGACAAAATACGAACGGAATCGATCGAAATACGAGCTAAGCGATCCATTTAATATTCGACGATTACAACGGTTAACGGTCGGTCCGGTGGAAAACACGCAGCGTACGGCGGCGGCGCGTACGTTTTGATTTTTTGACAAGCTGCCAGTTACGGTATCGACTAATAATAATTCGAAACACGTGTTCGTCTATTAATATTATGGTTGTATGCAGTTTTATGGCTCCTATAATGCGTATAAATTATACTTTTTTTTACCTTTTATAGATCGCGAGTAACACGCAACCGTCATCCATCAACTAACGACCGATATTAAATCTTGGCTGACAAAGAGGGTGGAAAAAAAAACGTATAATATTCTAATATATATTTCGCCGTCAAACTTTTTGACAAATACAACGGACCTATTTATTATATTAAAAAGCGTACGAGGAAAAGTTCAAAGCGTACTGGCGGAGAGTTTCGGAGACTCCCTACCGCACGCCTCTTCGTCCGCTACCACCGCGTCGCCGTCGCGAAAATGTTATCATAGAATAAAAAAAAGCTAAAAAACCTTATATAATTCGCCGAATCTCCCGATCAATCGTATTAAAAAACATTCGCCGACATTCGATCGCGGCGTTCGTTATTGTAATTCGTTATCCCCATAATGAACTTAATTGCAAGCGTACAATACTTACAATATATATATATATATTCGGTCGTCGTCCGTTGTATATATACGGGCGTACCTAAAAGATAAACGAAATACGAACTATTTTCGACGTATCGAGACTATCGAGACGACGTTCGTTCGCCGTTGTAATCGTTGGCGTTACGTTCCCATTCTATTAATAAGATTATTCTTTAGACAGCAGGTTATTCCTTAGAAGTCGACGTCATTAACATTGACATCGGCGCGATTGAACGTCGGGACATAAATTACTAAGAATCGTGCATATAATCAAAACGTCACGCACACCGTCCGTAAACTACGACCAACCGTATAATATAACCTATAAATAAATAATCGTACGTCTTCGGTTGAAAAGAAGTTTTTAGAAAATTCGGGTATCGATTAAGGGCCCGGATACGAACGGAAGTACAGCGTACGAGGTTCGGCGATTGTTCCGAAATAAACGAAACGTCGATATTACGGAAATATACGTATAGACGGTCGCAAACGACGCGAATTACGGTAAACGTGGGTAAGTACGGTGTTTTATTCTAACTCGTTATTATCCACGTGTACGCGCGAATATCCTATAAACCGAACTTCGTTCGCAATTCATCGAGTTTTAACGTCGCGCGGCGGACGATTGGAACGATTAATTGACAATGATGGACGGTGGCGAATGGGGTGTGATAGTTCGAAAGGTCCGCGGAATAACCGAAGGAAACACGGGCGATTCCAGTACGGCGTACAATTTCGTCGGCGCGATGCGAAAGTAAAGTAACGACCGAAATGTCGAACCCATTTTTATCGAATCGCGATCGTTTCGCGTAAAAGTGTTCACGAAACGGTTTTCCGGCGCCGGTCGGAAGGGCCATTGCAACGGCTCAGTTCCGCGCGGTGCCGTGGTTTTCATCAGACTCGTCACGAAATCGTAACGACGATTGATCGACCGGAAACGGGATGCGCGTAACTAACGACTGGCCGTCGTTTTCGAAATTGATACGAATCGTTCCGACGACGCCGGGCTGTCGGCTATATGCTAGTCGTATTATACGCGAACGGCGTTACGTCGTTACAATCGTGTACACTACGCGCAGTGGAGAAAAAATCGTTTCCGGTCGCCCGTGCGCGTATTATATTTCGAATATATTACGTACGATACGCCCGACGTATATAATAAACGGGGCCGAATTAAAATTGTATCGGATCGTTCCGTATAATTTTGCATATTATTAGTTTTTGCTACGACGCCTTGTGTCGCGTATATACAAATTAATTTCTTGCCACTATTTCCATGTATCTCTTATACGCGCGCGTATGTTGACCCTAAATTGATTTAACAGTTCACACACACACACACACACACACGTTTCGGGTATATTATTAATAATAATAAAGGGAAACATATTCCCCCCGTTCGTTAAATTCCGCTCGTTATACATACCCTCTTAGGATTTACGTCGTATACACAAAACCGCTACTACAAACATGTAACCCGCGTAATATGGTCGCGCGTGCGCGTTCGGTGATCGCGTGAACATACACACACACACACACATATACGGTTAGATTTTTATTATTGTCGTCGTTTTTCATCGTAAAATTTTTTCCGTTTTTTTTTTTTTAATATCCGTTTTTGGCGCCCTCACCTCCATGCGCAACCAGCGCGCCGTAATTTACGATCCGCCGGCCGGGCGGTTACCTTTTGTTTGTCGAGACCTTTCCCACACCTCAACACGTCCCATTCGCGGTGTTTGCCCACCTTTAAAATTTAAACGGACGTTTACCGCGCGCGGTCATTGTTATCCCGTCACCGGAGCAGTTAGAGGAGACAGTCAATTTGTTTCCAACGTGTACCTATCCTCTATATACACGCGCGTAAACGCAATCTCGGTAAATACGCGACGGCGGCGGTCTCGGGTGTGCACGACGGTTCGTGGGTCGATGGCGGTGAGGCGGACCACGTGTATAATATTCCGGGCGAACGATAGCGGCGACGGGTGGTTATGATCCAATTTCTAGCCAACGTCTCCTGTACATATTATAATACGCATTATATGCGCCCGCGACATTATACAGTAGGGGCGGTAGTTAAGATTATGGTGGCTGCGCGTAAGAGGTCCGCGCGTCTGTATACTTAAACGTCCGACTAGTGTATTATCGGGAGCACATACGTATCGTTACTGTTATTATTATTATTATTATTATTATTATTATCGTTATCATCGGCGGTGTCGTAAAGAGTGTAATATAATGTTGCGAGCGCGTACGGCAGCGAGGAATTATTTACGGCCAGGTGCCGGATGAAGGGCGAAAATACGATTTCATCAGCTCGCGGAGATTTTTCATTTCACGCGCGCGCCGATCCACCGAGAACGAGATCCGTTATTACGTGCACACCGCCGTGCCACCGAAGGTTTCGTCGTTAATATACAACGTCGTACCCCCGCCTCGTGTTTTTCTTTTACGCGTTTTCGTCACGTTATTGTCACCACCTTCCACCCTGTCCGGCCATTCGCCCCTTGTTTTCATTTCCAGACGCGTCCCGTACACGTATAAAAATAACGCGTGGCCTCCCTGACGACTTTAGTGAAATTACGTATACAATTTTTCCGATGCGCCGCCGTTACCGTTTTACACGATTTACGGTGCCGGGTTTCGTCGTTATAAATTACGAACGCTGTTCGAGAACGTATCCGCGTTGCTATTTCGTTTATTTTTCCAGGCCGTCTTCGTCCTCCGCCTTCAAAGTGGTAAAAGCGTTCCGAAATTCGCGACGAATGGTACGTACACGGGAAAGAACGAAAACCGAAAAGATCCATTAGCGGCCATACGTAAAAGCTTGTTAAAATTGTATGGGCCGTCGCTATTACTTAAAAAAGTTCCAGTCGAGGCGCGAAATTATTAACGACGACGACGACGACGTACACCGGACGAGTTGCGGAAACGATAACCGACCGGGGGCTTCGACGGTACTTACGCGGAACGGCGCGCTCGTTTGATTCTACAACCGCGTTCGTGTCCCGTTTATCTGTAGACCACGCGTGTGTACGATGAACATGCGCGGTTGTACGTCCTAAACTATATGTAATTCCGTTTACGTATATATATATATATATATACATATATATATATATATATTTCGCGGCGGTGTAAATATTGGTTTCGTGTTTACGCGGGTGTGAAGAGAGCGCGCCCCAGACGACCGGTAGATGGGTAGGTAGGGTGTGTGGCGGAGTGACGAGAAAACGTCTAATATTCAATCTACGATGTCGCGTCGTGACGATTATCGGAGCAACAACGGAAAGCTCACGGACGTGTGACTGCCGATAAGAAAACCGTACACGTGTACGACGGTCGTCGTCGTCGTGCGTCGGGACTTGCGCGTCTCGTGTTGTTGCCGCCGCCATTTCGTACGCCGAGCCGGGACGTCGTGTAAAAAGCCCGAGAGCGCGTTTGCGTGTACGCGTGCGTGGGTAGGTGTGTTTGTATACAGGACGGATTGTTCGTACATTAACATTATCCCCTCGTGCCCGTGTCTATCGTAAAACGAGACGTCGTACTCTCTGGAAATTACCGAATAAACTTTATCTCTATAGCCACCGCCGCCACCGGATCATCCACTTGTCAATGCACTCTTCCGTTCGTCAAGTATTTATGGCGAAGCCGCGCGCGCGCGCGTCTCTACGTGTTTTTCGGCTCTCCATGTTTACCTAGGCACGTCCCCTCGTCCAACCGCCGCACGTGTCTCGCGTAAACATTTTATAACCGAGAGTTCCGGGCCCAAGTCCCGTCGGTAATGAATATCGCGCCAACGAACGCTGTCGGTTCACTTATATATTATATATATATATATATACTTATATATTACGTAATGTCGATCAATCCACCAACCAGTCGCACTCCGGGTGATCTCCGACATTATTTTACGTGACGTGGACGCGTAAAAACGTCGACTTCGTACAGTGTGTGTGTGTGTGTGTGTGTGTGTGTGTGTGTATATATATATATTTGGGTCAAGAAAAGATTTTGACCGGCAATCCGGTAAAATGGTACGAAGAATAAAATAAGTGTACACGCGTTTTGCGTTTAATACTCTGACGAACTTGTGTATATATATTAAATATCTAAAACGAATATACGACAAAGCGACTCGGATAAAATCGCATAAAGCATATTGTATTTTATATTATTTTTCGTCGTAGAAATATATATATATACATACACGAGTATGTAATACATTGTGAGGCGCGTACGTTATATTTCTTCCTACCATTTATATAGAAAAATGTGTTCCGCATAATACGACTTGAAATATATATATAAAAAAATACGTCTTACCGAAATCCGAACAATGTGTTTAGCGGTGTATAAATGTTTCAGTCGTGGACATCGGATTAAAATTGAGAATAAAAATAATAATAATATCCCTGGTAGCGAAACGACCAAAAGTTTAGTTTTGTGCAAAAGGAGACGTTCAAAGTTAACCTAAATGTCAACAATTTCCGACACATGTTACCCAAAAATGTGGATAGAATAACGAAAAATAAAAAAATAACACTAATACTGTGTTTTGCGCGTGTTCGTATTAAATATCGCCGCGCGCGTATAAAAATAAAATACTTAAACTATTCTTAAAATAATAATGTTCTATTGGCACACGTCTGTAAAAGATAAACACGTCACGAGATATTGACAAGCAGGCATTTTGACTTTTGTATATATATATATATATGTATATTACACAAATCGTTTCCCTTAATTGATCACACACGCACACGTATTTTCGACGAATTCGTCAAATATGTAAATATATTACATGTACGTGCACTATATAACATCTGGTGCAGAAAATAAAAAAAAAAAACTATTATTATTTTACTTTTTATTTATTTTTTAACTTCGTAGATGTAAAATTTTAACCGCGCACTAGAGTAACCATAAAACCCCAATTAACCTTTTAATTTAAAATGTTAATGCGGCGCCGTATTTAACTTAACCTTTAAGGCAATAACTTTCGTCAGACCCCAGTTGGTTGGTTATTTTAAGTTCGTGGTGGACTTCTTTCCCCTATCCCCTCCGTTTATATCACGACCATATTCTAAACGTGTTTCAGTTTTTCATTCGCTTTCGCCCCGTACCTTATCCACGACACGATTTTCAACAAAAAAAAAAACGGATTATACTTTCTACAACACCGACGCAGTTAAGTTTTCACGATGATTACCTCCAACCTACCTATATAAAGTATATGTCTAGCTATTATTCCTAAGCTACGAAGCCCGCGCGTAATTAAGAAAAAAAAGAGTATTTACACGTTATTCGTTTAACGTAAAAACTTTATTATTATTGCGCGTATAAAACTAAGTTGACGAAACGGTCGACGTAGGGTAGCTAATCATTTTTCAAACGTTAGTTACGCACGAAAACGTCGTCGATTATATATAATAATGTATTAAATTTTTTTAACGGAAAAAAAACAAATTGGTCGATACAAAGATAATTATTCAATAATGTTTATAGACCGTGCGGGATAAGATAATTTAAGGGTTTTAAAAATGTCATTTATTCGGTGAATACCGTAAAAAAATCGTTTGAAAAAATACAAACGGATTTGCGCGTGAAAAAAACGAAGTAAATTTTTTTTACGACCTCATTAAACATGGTTCACTCTATCTGACACGCGTTCGGCGGGAGGGGGTGTCTTTTTTAAATATTTTTACCACTCTCCATCATTTGTCGTCTCGGCTTAGTTGAACGGTGCGCCCATTTATCTTAAAGTCGGTGGCCATCGATCGACCGAAGTGTATGCCGTAGCTTTTCAGGTAAACGTGCGAAAAAAAAATAGCGGTAATAAAATAAACGAATTATATAGGTAAGAAGGAGAAAAAAATGCGTTTTTTCCCTTTTGGTTTATAAGCGATTCTACCAGTGGGGAGTGTATTTCAAAATAATAATATTACGGGCTTATGATAGAATTTCGATCAAATCCTTATACTCGTTGATGCCACAATGTCCCTCTCCATCTTACACGTATACTACGCATGTTTGCTGGTCGAATGGAAGGAGTGGTGGCAATGGTGGTTACGTTGGTGGTGGCAAGAAGTGCAACAAAAGGTGAAGTAGTCCTGTACGGTATATATATATACACGGACAGAAAAAGACGGTTTTTCGTATCCGAGGCAATATCTATAGCGTTTATTATAATCTAGGGATTTGAACGGATTTTTATATTGTTTCGGACGAGACAGACGAGAGAGAGAGAGAGAGAGCGCCGAAGGAGAATCAGCAAATAAAATGATGAAACTGCGTTTTAAAAAGAAATAATAATAAAAATAAGTGCAAGAGAAAACTTTGTTGTACAAACGAGCAACGCTGTGTGGAAACAAACGGAACGGATTTTTTCCCCCCATAACGTCCCTACCTCTCACTCCACCACCACGCTCAAATCGTTCACTCTCTATCCGACAATCGTCGTGTAAGTGAGCTGTAGGGGCGATTTTTGCGAGTTGGCGGTGAGAAGGGCAAAGCTACAACGGTGTGAGATGGTGCGAGGGGGAAAGGGGGGGGGGGGTGCGGAAAAAGCAAATAAGAATAATCGCCAAACATTCTTTTATGGGTTAAAAAGAAACTTTTTCATTCTTTAAACTTTCAGCTTTTCCACTTATAATAAATTTCGCTTTTGCTTACTGGACCCGGTCTACTCGTGTATATTTCACCGCGAATACACACACGCGTATAAAAGTATAAGTATTCGGAATCGCGACCCCCGGAGGTCATATTTTTCGCTCAGAAGACGATGCCGCGGCAATCTGTTTTGAAAAAGAGAGCGTATATTTATATATACGTATACCTATGTATATATGGACGTGGTGGCGGTCAGGGTGGACACGAAATATACTGTTATTGTCTTATATGTATATATACGTACATACAGATAGATATACGCATACATTTATATGTGTGTAGTCGGTTGGGTTAGACTTAGGCGGCGGATCGTTAAAAGAAAAGCGGAAAAACTTTTTAACTTTATCGACATGCCTCGCAGCTTCCTCAGTTCCCTCTCACGTGCAGAAGTCGACGGGCATTAGTATTCCGAATTCACCGCGCTGTGGAGCTTATATATATATATATATATATATAAATATAGACACACACAGCGAAAACTTCGAGACGACGGTTAAGTCAACGCTTAAAAAAGATCGGGGATTTAAATTTTTACCCCTGATTTTTTATATTATATATATATATGCACGTTTGAAAACTTATATGAAAAGACCCGCCCAAAAATTGTACGCAATTTGTGTAGAAGTCGATAAATTATTACAAAATATTTATTCCTTTATATATATAAGAAAAATATACAACAGACGCGGATACTTAGGCGTGCATACTTTATACGCGTTTCGTTAATAACGCTTAATAGAAATTAATAATTTATAATTACGTTAAAAAGTGTAAAATTACGCTTCAAAATGCGAACGAAAATTATAGTAATTATATAATCGTATACACAATTATATAATCGTATATATAATTATATAATTTTATAATTTTTGTATACAATTACAATGAACACGTTGAATACGCGAAATTTTACATGGCGGCATTATTATGAGAAAATGTACACGTTTAATTGTCCTAAAAGTCCTTTCAAATGTGAACGTGGTAACGGCACAGACCCATATATCGAACATACCGAGACAAATCCATCTTCGAAGACTATTGGTTGTTACTGGTTTCGATGAAACGAATTGTTCAGCGCCGTTTTGAATACGTGTACTGTTTACATTTTTTTACTCAATAATACCTACTCGAAACGTTCGCCGTAAGTAACATTGTTGTCGTTCGCGTATCGGGTCAAATAATATCGTTACGACGCGGATAAGGAGGCGCGTGTTATATTTGCGACGAGTAAATTCACTCTCGGGGAAAACGTTTTGAGCGATTATTTATCTTTAACTTATTTCGGGTAGCCGTAAAGGGAGCACTGAATGAAGTTCGGTGATTAATTGCCGTTTCCATCTACGATATTCATTATTTGATGACGCCAATCCGTTGACATTGAATCGACATAATTAATATAGAATACAAAATGGCCCCCCGGGGAAAATACGGAGAACTTTTTTCGCTCGACACGGAGGGGGAAAAGGTTCCTTCAATTAATACGATACAGATTGATTTAATAACTAGCGGAAATGTTCGCTCGCTCATAAAATCGATTTTCGTAGTACGTTTTTTAGATTATTATTGAAACGAGAAGGCGCTCGTAATCAATAACGAAAACACGACGTTAAAAATATTCCGAAATATTAATTACGATATTTTTGACGGAAATTACGCGTTAATTACTTTCAATCCATCGTGGACTGTATGAAAATCGACAACCGTGGTAACAAAAATGAAATTCAAGGGGAAAAATGGTCACGGAGAAACGTCCCACTATGGTTAAAGTGGGAACGTTATCGAGAATACGAAGTGTTGCCGTTCGTAATAATGCTTCCGTCGAACTTTTTATACTTGTTACTCGGGATACGAATTTATCGTTACTGTTCGAAGTTCGTAATTGACGAAATCGAATCAATCCGCCGTGCACGCGTAGGGGCAGCCTTTTTGCGAACATTTAACAGAAACCTTCGTTACAGTTCCGGAACTCGATAAATGCATGTGCAAACTTTCGGCAGCTTAAAACGAAATTTCGTAATTTTCCGTCGTGTTTTATGATAGCCTACTGTTTAGCGCGCCAATATTTCGGGCGGCGCGTTCTTGTTATTTTCTCACGGCGCCTCGTTTTAATTATTTCTCGATACGTCGTCGTGACAAGTGACAACATTTATTTCAAATGGTATCGGCAATACACACACTGTCCGGAAAGCTCGAGAGCAGTATTTCGGACGGTGGGCCGAAGTTTTACGTACCCATATATTTATGCAAACGTGTAGACTCGGTTTCGCGCCGGTTGGATTAATTGTTTTCCGCTATTTCGACGTTAACAGTTCGTTTAAGCAAACACACGCTTAACGCTCAAAACGATACGCCAAATGATATAATATAATATGATACGAATACGTTCGTACTTCCGAATGGAAAATAAACGCTGCCCGACGTAAGAATACGCTAAAACGATATTTGCGCTATCTTTGGGAATTAGTCACCGTCACGTGAATCACGCCGGGCGTGTGGTCGAAACATCCACCATTTTTGCGTTTCTTCTCACCGTTTAAATAAGATCGTTACAGATATCCTACGACACTCCACGGGTTCGACGAAATCCATTAACAACAACTTGTGTCGGAATAGGCCGAGTAGTTTCACCTCGACCGAACGTCGAATAAGTCTTTACGTAATAGCGCAGACGTTTAAAAAAAACGCGATTTTTTTTCCTCTCTACGGTCAACGATCGTATGGTAACTTTTATCATTTTTTCGAGGGATTATCTGAAGTTATTTATGTGTATATATATATATATTGTACTATTGTTAGCGCACGCACCTGGTTTAAAAAAAAAAACGTAATAAATTAAAGTTCTAATTAGAACTGATGCACCGAATATATGAATATTATCTCTTGCGTAGGATTTTTTTACATCGGTCTATTATAATATTACGCGTTATTATACATCCTACCGCGAACCCACGGTGACCCGACATTTTTGTGCTTCTTTTAATTGATGTTAAAAATTATATTAAGTCGGCTCATATTCTCTCTCGCGCGCGCGTTATATTCGGTTTTAAATAGGAAAAAAATTAATTAGCTATTGTTCGCGTAAAAAGCCGTTACGAATTCGTCGTGCGCCGCGCGCGTTTCATAATATAGCGAATAACTTTTTAATTCGTCGAATCCAACGCGATTGTCGGCCGCGGCGCGTCTACCGAGAAGTCGAACATATTTCTGGACACGGACGATGAATAAGAAAATAAAAACTATAATTGCGGCGCCGAAGTTTTTCAATATCGATCTCAAACCTCCTCGACAGCCTATTCGGCGGCGCAGAAATTCAATTTCGCTGTTCCAAATATTGTTAAACGACGCGGGAATAACTCGATCCGACAAATTCACAAATTTCCCACCGAAATATTGTGGACTCTGTGTTTGCATAGGTCTAGTTTCTTCCCGACGTTCTTTTTTTTTTTTAAAAACTATAACGTTTTTCGCCTTTCGAAATATTTGTCGACGCGCGAACGAAAATAACGTACCTTGTATTTTTCACCAAACGGCCTTTCCCCCGGGTATTATATACATGTATTCCGGCCGAATTTTTTCGTATTTTTTGTTTCGAAAATATCTACACATTACTATCGAATTTGGAATCGATATAGTTTTTATTATTTATAAGCGCGTTTAAAGTTTAGACAAGAGGCGAGGAAATGATTTTAAAGCCGGCGAATTTTTACTACGCCTTTAAACATTTAAACGCTCGTAAATAATTCGAAACGATCCGTTTTGCGCGTTATAAGAACGCTACACAGTTTTTTCTTACACATATTTTCGACCCAATTGTTTTCGTCGACGAGTAGAAATATAACCGAAATCTCAAAATACCATATTACGTACTGCGCACGTCACAACAACACTCTACGCCTACTACGCATATGTACATACATGTGAGCGCGTATACCTCCGTCTTCGTCTTTTTTTCTAAAACGAGACGTACTTATCGTGTTACGCGCGCGTTTTTTTTTCCATTCCCGTTGCCCCCGCCCGCCTCTTCATGACTCGTCGTATAGTTGTCAATCAACTCGCGCGGTATATTGCGTACACAAATCGAAGCCACCCACTTGAACGGTGGCGGTTGTTGTGGCCCGGGCCAAATAGAAAAACCGCTATCTGTACGGCGTATCGCGTTTCTATCCGACACGGTACCGGCGGCAGCAGCGTGAGTGTATACTATATAGACGGAGAAAGACGACACGGGAGCATATTATTTTTTAGAGGAAAACGACGACGACGACTGCGATGACGCGCGACAGCCCACACAGCAGCGACCGTTTGTAAAAAAACACGCGGGGACGTCAATCAAACACCGAAATGTTCGCTCGGCGTTAAAATAAACTTTTATAGACGGCGGCTGAAAGCGTTGCAAAGTGGAGGGGATCAATTAGAGAAGAGTGGAGGGTGAACGAACACAAATACCGTTATGCGTAGGGAGAAATTCGTATGTAATATGGAAACAATACGCGTTGTCGGTTCTTCGTAATTTGCGCGATGAGAAATTAATTCGTTAAACGGTTTCCGATAAGATAAACAACCGTCGGATGCCATAAATGTTACGCGTAATTACGTTCGGGGAAAAATTATTATAATACGCAAGAACAACGGCACACGCGTCCGTACGTAGGCGGTCGAACCGTATTGGAGTGTCCGTCGAAATCGAAAACGTTTTCGTCGTTCAAATAGATAACGTACGGTGTATTTCGCGAGAAAGTCGTCTTACAATGCTAGTGATTCGTGTCGATTTATTTGAGAAACTCGAGAAGCGCCGTGTCTACGAATTTCGCGTAAGCTAAAGCGGTCGAGAGTGACAAATAGCGACAAAAAAATACCTTCGAAAACCACTGGGTCGACGAGGGGATTCGTTAGTTCTTTTATAACAATAATCGTAATAATGACGCTCGCTTTCTTTTCGGAAGATCGGCGATAATGGCTGAGGAAAAATGTATATAAATATATATATAGATACACACGCGCGCGCGACGCGATTTATAAACGACGTCGTGAGGTCCTCCCGTCGTAATTAGATTAGGCCGAGGTCTTATTTGCTCGTCTAAAATAATTCGCCCCGTCGGTTGGTTCGTTTCCCGGACGCGTATCAATCTCGCGCGGGCGGCCGTGTTCTCCGGAAAACATTTACACATACCCGTCGATCAAACGTCTCGTTAGAATTTCGAGTTCCGTCCGAAACCGCGTTACATTTTCTGTTTTTTTTTTTCGTCAAACACAACGCGCTGATTGCCGGGGGTTATTACGCCGTGTCGCGGTCGAGTTTACACGATATAAACGACGTCGTAATACAAAGCGCGTAATATTTATATTGGGACACGTCCAAAATGTCGTGTCCGTAATTTTTTCGTTTCCCGGACGTTTTACGCGATTCATTTTATCTACGACGTTAATCCGGACGACGCATTCGGGACGAGACGATTTCGGTGACGATAGAACGAAGATCGGAATTAACTATCGGTACGAACAATCTACCGAAAAATCGGATTCGGTCCCGGACGTACGCGACGCGTTAGCCGTATTCAACAACGGTGCCGAAACGGGCGGCGCTCGGAGTGAAAAACGCCGGTATTAGCGTATTTACGTAGTGTGACGCCGTGAACGCGTTTTGTTTGGTCGTGTGGACGCGATGGTACGCGCATTATATAAAACCGTACGGTACGTATTTGGAACGTTAACGTAATATGTGTATCGTGTAAATCGGTTTCTTTGAGACATTTAATGACCCGAGGCGAGTATGGGAGACGTGTTTGATCGTACCGGGAGGGCCCGGGATACGCGTACACATTTGTAACAAAGACGTCGTGCCACGCGAAAAGGGAAAAGCTTTGGCGGGACGAACGATTATTATTGTTTTTTTACGGGCCCGGTGGTGGACTACGGCGATTTAGACGGAAACGCGAACGCGGACAAACGGGCCGGTGATCGGATTACGCGCGTAGGCCGGTTGTATAAAACGTGTCGGGATTTTTTCCGAACCGTTTAAATTGCCGCGGAGCCGAACTAAACGAATTACGAAGTTACGCGGAACGGTAAACTCGACGCTAACACGGCCCCGTTAACGGCATTTAACCGAGTGACCGCCGACAGTAACGGCCGAATACAATTTTACTTAGTGCGCGAAGCCGTTTAAATTTCGCGTTACGGCTAACACACGTACACCGGTTAAATAGAAATTGTGGAACGCGTTTACGTTAAACGGGCCGCCTTTCCCGGGACGTTTGAATTCAAATGAAAGTTTTGATTGGCGCGTCCGAATTTTAATAAACGCGTCGTCCACATTCACGCGATAGAAATTAAAAGGGCGTTTCGAATTTGGTTTTCCGCCAATACGAACGATACACGAATCCTAATAAATTGTCGAAGCTTTTTCCCAAGCTTTTGTCGAACGTACAATAATGCGTCTTACAAACACGATTTGGCTTTTTACGATTAAATCGTTATCGAAACGTCGATAGAATTCCGTCCGTTTACCGTGACCGTAATAATTACGTATCGAGCTCTTAACGGTATTATTTATGGCCGTTGTAATTCCGACAAGGGAGCCGTTTGGAAATATCTCGGAAGGCATTGTGCGCGGGACGTTTTTATTTTGTCCGTGCCACTTTGCGCGAGTCCGAATCAAGTGGACTACTAATGCCTTCGAGACTGTCGTATAAAGACCTTTGTCGGTTAATGGAGAACGAACGTTTTATTTCAAAATTTAAGGGCCGAGAAATCTCCAACGGGCTCTCGGATTTCAATTACATTACGGCGGCGGTGGCGGCTAACTTATACTTACGTTGCGGTAAACCGGCCGAACGAAATTACGTTTATTAAAAATCCAAAAACCGTATACCCACGTGGCCCACGGACATGTATGTCCGTTGGCGACGCCGGACGCGCTAATAACGCCCGCGAGACCGACCGCCGCCGTTATTTTGTAATAAACCGAGGCGCGCAATTACCGGACACGAATTCTTCTATTACGGCGTTCGTGCGCCGTAAATCGTTATCATTTTGTACATACCGTCGGTCATCGAGACGTTTGTCTTACGATTTCCGCGTTACTACACGGCCGGTAAAGTCACGAACACCATTTTGTCGATTATTCGTTTACGCGATTTGTGTCCGAACTGCCCGCAATCGACGTTGTCCGTTACATTTCTAACCGAATCCTTTCAAAATAGGATTGGAAAACATTTCGCCGAAAACCGGCCGTGGCGATCATTTATTTCGTCGTTACGTACGCGCGCGATAGACGCGTAACGACGAAGTATTTCCGAAATGAATTATAGGTAAATCCGTTGTTTATAATAAAAACCGTTTATACGCACGAGTATATATATAACGAACGAAAAACGAATTTCCGGGGAGGACGTAAATTCGATATTTCGACAATACCGGTACGTTTCGTTCGAATTTCGGTTGAGTCGTCCGCGGACCCGTGAATATGAAAAAACACGCTGTACGTAATCTATACGGTTCTCACAAACCGTCCGCGGTTATTGGACGAAAATTCGTCTTACGAACAATACGGCCAATATTGATAGTACGCGATAAAAATGAAACGACGGCCCCCGTTTACACAAGTTCGGGACGCACCGTTAGTAGCGTGACGACGGTGTGTTTACCCGGTAAACGGGCGAGATAAATATACCATCCCCGTCCGGGCGGCCAAATGGCCCGAAAACGGCGTCCATTGTAACGGGTCGCCGCGGTTGTTCCGGCGGTAGACCGCCGTCGCAGGTCACGCATACCCCCCAACGGTACACGTATGTTCGGCCGAAATTGATAACCCGAAATGTCGTACGCGTATAAAGACGCCGATCGCTTTCGAATTGCCGAAATAATCGCGCCAACTTAACCGGGTACGATATCGTAGTACCGCGTTTATAGGTCGTCGTGCCATTCACTACTAATCGAATCTGCTCTAAATCCGGCCGACCATTTACGATTGACGTTTTCTGTTCTTCGCCGTCCGTCCGTCGCTGTACGTGTATATAGTTCGATAATAAATGGAACTGACGACGCCATTATTAGGCGCCGAGAGAGTGTAAATCTGCGTACAGTTGTTTGAAACGAGCGAATGTAGAATGTACCGACGGATTTAAAAAAACGAATTCGAATTCCGGCGAGTACGCCGTCGTCATCTACGACAATAACGAATACAGACGGCGGGCGTTTTTTGAAGAACGAAACCTCGGCAGGGGCTACCGAAAAGAAACGTAACTAGGGCGAATAATAATTACCCCTCCCGCCGATATAAAGAACTCATTTAAGCGATTTTTGCGCGACGTTAGGACAACGGAAATTCCGTATTTCTTTAACGACTTTCCGTTATCTCGCCGTTTTCAATAATTCGGAATTTTGTCGTCATCGTCCTTGAATCGCCCAGTTATCGAAACAGAGAATTGACCGTATAAAAAAAAATTGGAGCGATCAACGGCGAAACTACCGTGAAAATGACGTAAGACGGCGTAACGTAATCAATATTGATAACGTTAGACACGATGGGTTTTTGGAAGATATCCGGGCAAAATTGGCTGACCGTTGTGTTTCCGTCGTCGTCGAATAACGTTTTTATATATATGAGACGGCCTAGGTCCATATAATGTCCGGGTGTTTTGTGTGTGTGTTACTACGATCGTGTAGTATCTGGGCAAATGTGCGTGCGAGTCGGACGGGAGGAAGACGACCTCGCATTAGGCCACACACCGTCGGCCGTTCTTAAATTGCGTCACGTTTCTTCCCGGTTCTTTATTTTTACGATTATTATTATTTTCTCGCCTGCGCCTGTTATATATATATATATATATATATATATATAAAACGGCGAAAAAACGTCGCTAAAAAAATACTCGGACACGAAGACAACATGTTTTAAATCCCAAAAGACGTTGCCCCGGACATTGCGACACGGATCGGTTGTGACAATAACTTCCGAGGTTTTCCCATGCGGGCTCCACAACGGTGACGTACACACGCAAGCGCGCCCGAAAACGTTCGACCGCTTTCCCCCGGACGCGTTTTATTCGTGATCACGGGACGACGGTCCGGCCTATCGTAAAACGACAATTATATATAAGACGCGCGTGTGCGTACCACGTCGATTCGTTCAGAGTTTCGAAAACGTCTCGTTCGTTTCGGATTCGTCTCTTTCCACGTACGTGGACATTCGTCGCGTACGCGCCGCCCGTATTATTTGCGGAGATGTGAGCCGGGCGAAAAATTATTTCGTTAACGCGAAAACAGAATGGACGGTTGGGGCCGGCAACTGGTTCGTGTTCGTCGTCGTTCGTTTCAATTTACGGCGTCCACCTAAACAATTATCGTCCCTACCGGTTTTGTGCCATTCGCAATCCGTTGTAGCTCCGCGTCGACGACTAATTTTTATGTTTCGTCACGTATACGAAATGTGTCGTACGCGAAAATCCTTGGAAATTAGGACCGGTTTAAAGAAAACGAAAAAAAAACGGTTATTTACCACAATCCGTCGTTAGGTAAGTGCGCCACTTTTTGACCGACTTGTTCCGACTAACAAAAACCTATTTCGACGATTACCGTCGTACACTCGTCAATGTATTATTATTATCGTTACGATCCGCGCAATATCGTTTAAATTATTATTTCGTGGTAAATTCGATTTTCAAAACCGTCGTAATCGGTATAAACATTTCGTCGATACGTTTTATTTCGTACACTCGGCGTGAGAACGCCGGGAAAACGAACGAGAGTATTCGAATATTCAGCTCTCGTGTTGCCGGAAAACCGAGTGTACTTTAGAATAGGGTAAAAACGGGCGTGACGAAATTACGCTGGCGAACCTACGAAAACACGAGATCGCTCTTTCGGTGGCCGTGTACATAGGTACGAGCGTACGAATGGCGCGCGCGTCCAAAGAACAGACGCGAACAACGCGAACACTTTTCGAATATTGTAATAGTATTATCGTCGGTTGCCAGTAATAACGATGATATGTGGCGGGGTGAGTGTGTAACGCGGTTGATTTGATAAGCGCAGGGAGTAAAACGAAATAGATACTCGACATTTATCGCGTCCCTCTGAAAGGGAAATAAACGAAACCTTTCGGAATATAACAAGGGCGACCGCCGTTTTTACAAGTACAGTAGAGTTTCACGAGTACCCGTGGCCAAAACGGGACCGCGACGACAACCGTGGTTACCGCGCGCACGAAATCGGACGAAATGTCCGACGGCGGCTTCGGAGGAGAATTTACGGTGGTAATAACGACCGGAAATGATTCGTTAACGCGCCGAAGCCTCGTGACGGAATAACGCGCGCGCGTCAACGGTTACGCTGTCGTCGCGTTTGTACGCGCGGAACTTCGCTTACGCCGTCCACGAGCCGTGTAAAAATTCGAATCGGCGCGGGGTTTCCGTCGTCGTTGTCTCGGCCGCGAAATTTAAATACCGAAACGCTCGCACATACGCAAAACCGGCTCGATTTGTCGTTCCGTTCTACTACTCGTCCGATCGTCCATCCCGTAACTTGCCATCGTCTAACGCACTCCGACCCACCCACGCCGAGCGTACGGCTAGCGATAACAGACGAATTTCGGCCATACACGTGCGAGCGATCGCGAAAAATCTCCGCTCGTACGTCGCGACGACGAACGTGCGAACGTCGCGTATTGCGCTATTATTATTATGCGCGTAACGAATAACCGATTTTATTACGTTAAGAATGGCGCCCGCGCATTCAAATCGGCGAGAGCCTCCTCCAACACCTGCTCGGAATCGCAGATGCACGGAATTATACGACTTTTACACGCTCCGGTGAAAAACGTGGGAGGGGGAGGGGTTTATTATTATTTCCCTTTCGAAGAGGTTACGAAATGTTCGATACGTGACCGAGAGGACGGACGCGGAAAAAAGAAAAACGGACGGCCGCGCGGTTCCGTCTAAACGGAAACGTACGCGTCACAATATGGCGATATCGAAACGGCGTTTCGATATTTCGAAAATATAAGATATCGAGAAACCCGCGAACGCAAACAGCGGCGTTTCCTACGAGAATGACAACCCGCTAGTCGTTTTTACCAATCATTTAGACGGGACGCGACGACAGCTGGAAGAACGCCGTGTTTTTCGGTTTGATAAAATAACTTGGGTATACCTAGTGGTCCGGAGAGCGCTTTATGTACGGTAAACGTGACGTTATAGCGTACCCCATAAAAGACGCAGTTTACGCTCGACAATATATCTTAAACGAATTAAACGCGCGCAAATCGTTTGATCCGTACACTACGTGTGCACGTATCGTTTCAAGCGTATCAGGGCGCGCGTTCTACGGAGTACGGCCCGAAGAATCGAATAAACTTTCGGAATATTTCGCCAGAGATTTCGACAAGGACACCGGTGAATCGCCGTTACGCGTTCCCGGGGACGACCGTGCAAAGTTCACGTTCGTGTGTATACGTATATTATATAGGTACGGGCGCGAGAAAAAGTGGCGGAAAAGGGATAGGGCGCGAACGAACTTTATATATATATATAGGAAGACGGTGGCCGTCGATCGAAATGAGACCGTATACGACGATTATAGAAAGAAACGTTTGCCAAATTTTTCTTTTTATTTCCTTTCTCCGCCTCGTGCGCCGCGCTATTTGCGCGTGAACACACACACACACACACAAGCTGTTCGTTACTCTTTCCTGTAGATCTATATACGGCGCGACGTGCCGGCGCGAGGGAGGAGTGACGGAAGAAAAGTCGATACGGCGCAATGCGTCTCTCCAGAAACGGCCGAGCCACGTATAAATTGCGCCGTTCGAGTGGTTTGATAATATCGCCACCACCCGTCCGCCAGTTTTCCCGGCACGTTAATTGCAAAAAGCCGTATACGCCGACACCGTATAATATATATATATATACGTACACTGCTCCCGGAGACAAAAAGGACGTACGGTCGACGATCTTTTCATACCTCCTTGGCTCTACTGTATCCGCAACCGACGTATATTATTACGGACTACGCTTCGTTTCTCTTCTATATAACTACGCGTTGTGACCGCCACTTGGACGCGATATAAAACAATATATACCCGGTCGAGCGGTTCTAATAACAATACGACGGAGGCGATCCTATGCGTGATGTATTGCGCGCGACGAAATTGTAAGCGCGAGAAATACCCGACTGAATGTTGCGTAAAACGCGGCGGGCTTTTGAAGGGATCGGGGGACGGCCGAGAACGAGGTTCGTCTCGTAAGGCTCGAACGGCGTAATGAAAAGAGAACGTAGGTAGCGAGATGGCAATGGGACGGCCGGAAGACTCGAACCACGTAACGAAGGTGCGGAACCGGACGTACGAAAATTCCCCGGTCCGATTACGTTTTCATCGTACCGTCCCCGTGTATAGAAAAGACGAACGGAATATCGGCAACGGGTAAATAATAAAACCATATCGCGCCGGCGAACGTCGTATAAATAATAAATATCGCGGCAATTTCGTCCGATCGTTTTTCTATTACCGTCCGTTATCCTCCCACACTCCATTTCCGCCGGCTGTCGTGAATAAATGACGAGATCGCGCCGCCGTACGTAATTGGACACGTACAGGACGCTGCGGCTGTGTGTGTACCTTCGCGCGGCCCGTCTCGCCCGCGTTATTATTATCGTCGTATAATATTATACCTCGGACGCTAACAGAAATTACGCACTAATTTTATTTTACGCGTTCAAACAGTCCGCGTAGTTATCCGATTTTTAAACATTCCTCGACGTGAGAACACGTCCAACACCGCAGCACACCGTGTAGGCAGTCCCACGGATATTTCCGTACGTTCGTCAATATACTGTAGCGCCCGCCTCTTTCTCCCGTACGTTTATTATAGCGACGGCGTATTATTTTTTCGTTTTAGATAATCGCCGGGAATCTCGGGAAATGATTACCCACGTACCCCGCGCGTACAACAACAATAATCGGCGCGCGCGATCGTTAAAAAGGATTTCGGCCTCCGGCCGTCATTTTCGTTCGCCAATAAATAAATCCATTTCGGAAAAACGTAATTTACGAAATTGACCCAACGTATGTATTAGACATACGCGACGCTTTTTCGACAATATTGAACGATATTCGTGAAATTAAAACGTACCGCGGCCACTATTTCCGAGAGAACGTGCCCTCGGATCGTTGACGTACTATTTTCGATTCGATCGGGCGACCGATAGGTCCGTGGAATTTCGTACGTCGCGTCACGGAATCGTCGGCACGCACTTAATACATAAATTGCTCCGATTGCCGCCGAGCGACCGGCGTTCGTTATCTCTAGCGGCGCGAATACATAACCGGTGAAAACGATCTTTCCTGCGTGTACGGTCGCGTTCTAAACGTTTTGTTTTCACTCGCCCGTTCCACCCTCCCCGCTGCCCAAATTTACCCGCAAAGCGGGCGCGCCGTATCTTTTAACGTACGGACCGTTCCTTTTTTTTTCTGCTTACGCCGATAACGTTGACGCGAACGTCCGTTCCGTTTTGTCGTTCGGCCCGCACCTGTGCGCGGCCTATTCACGGCCGAGTAATAACGTTTTGCCGAGCACGCGCGCGACGCACGACACCGTGAAATGCGGCGTTTCATCCCGCGCGAATAATTGTTTCCGGGGATTAGTTTCGTCGTGTTTATATCATTACGTTCCCGTCGTCGTTTGACTGAAGATCCCCTCGTTTTATCGTCGCGCGGAACGTACGAATTCGTAATAATAATACGTCGCCCCGTGTCTCATACGTTCTCCGGCGATACGCGCGCACTCTTTCTCTCTCTCTCGAATCACGCCACGACGAACGCCCCAGTCTCGCATTGTCTTTGGCTAAACAAACGCCCTTTTGCGACAAACAACGACGACGGTCCCCGATTTCGTTTCGTTTCTATAACTTTCTACGGTCGCATATATATGACGATGACGAACGTTCCTCTTTTTACTAAGCTCTTCTATAATTTTCTCAATTCCGGCGCTTTTGTACGTATATTAAATTCGACCCGTAAATATAATATTTTCCACCGTCGTTATCGCGAATAACGTAACGCGCACGACGGGACTACGGTTCGATTCACACTGGTTTCGCACGATAAGCGAGCACAGCACGCATTGTTTGCATGGCCGGTCATCCGTCTTGGGAAAAATGGCATTTCCGTATACTTATCTCGGCGCTATTATTACGTGCGCCGTGTAGGCGTGTAACGCGTATCATTTATTTATTTATTCCGAGACGGAACGACCGGCGGACGGGTCCCCGCCGAAGAAAAATAAGAAAACCGCGGCCTTTGAATCGCGACCTGGAACACGCGCGGTGGCGTCGTCGTCGTCGTCGTCGTCGATCCATAACAACACTCGCACCGGCCACACACAAAATAGTTGTCCGTAAAAGCCGAATATAATAACGACCCTTGTCGGACAAATGCGCCGAGACTCTCGCCAAATCCCGCGCGCGGAGCTTGGGAAAAACGGGTACCCCGTCACGGACACCGGCCGCCTACGACGAAACGCCGAGGACGAGTCGCGGGAGAGTTGACGAAAATCAATCGCGCCTCTCGCCCGAAATCGATTCTTCCGGACGGTAAATCGTAAACGGGACGTAAAGGAAACGTCGGCACGGTCAGTTTGTCGCGTAACGGGATCGTTCGAGTATTGAGTATAACGCGTAAAACGAACGCGTTTGATGGCCAAGATGGACGAACGAATAATAATCGCGCCGTAACAATTATCGACGACGTTCGCCGTACGATTCGAGCGCGAATTCGTGCCGGAGCGGTCGAAGGTGCCGCGTCGTCGAAACGATTAACTAGTAGCCTCAATCACGAACGGGCGATTAGACGGAAACGCGATTATATACCGTTCACCGTACCAAAAACGGTGAAGCACACAGTGGTCCTTAAATTCGCGACAGCGACGCCGAAACGTTCGAAACACAATCGCCGGGGCCCGCCGTTTGTTGTTAATTCGCCGTAACGTTTCGCGAACATGGCGCGATAAATGTTTTACGATTTAACGGGTTCGAAGTTCGGCCGAGAGACAACAATGGGCATTGTGTGCGCTATCGTAATTTATTGTACGCGTATTATTGCGCCGGACGTTGAAACGTTACTACGCCGTATTCCGTATACACGCGGCGGCGGACGCGCGACAATTTCTCGCCAAAAACCCCGACGAGACCGGGGGGGGGGGGAAACGGTTCACACCGTTCGTCCGGGGCGCGCGCGTCGTCGTAATACGCGCCGAATATTTACGCGAACGTTCCGTGTTTCTTTTCTCGCGCGCCCTCCCGACAATCAAACGAGAACGTCCAATCGTTCGGCGTACGAACGGGGTTCGCTTTTCCGGCAATGTAAACACCGGCGACCGTCCCAAGTGGAAAGTGTACGTCGCTATTCGTATTTTTAAATTCCCCTTCGCGTCGATTCCGCAACAACGGAACGCCACGTAATATATACGTTTCGTTTGGTACCGATTGTGTCGTCGTTATATTAAATTCGGAGCGCCGCACCTGCGGGACACCTGATACACGTTGCATACGCAATATACGATTGCCGACCGCGTCGAAATCGAAACGCGTAAACTACCGGGGGGGGGGGCGATTATTAAAAGCCGCAAACGCCGGAAAAAACGTCGCTATCCTTCGCGGACGCGAACTTCGGGTATAAGCAATATATTACGGAATGACAACGCGGCGCGTACGATAACTAAACGGCGCTCGTACATTTGGCACGGCGGAGGGATGAGTGGGGTTTAGGCCAGCCAAAGTCTCGCAAACTACGGCCTCCAAAACCGCAATAATACGCGCGGTTGTTTTATTAATATATATATATATCGCCCTCTACTCGCCCCCGTGGCCGTGTTGTCCGCGGGTGGGTCGGCGCGTATTCGTTCGCGTTATTATTGTATTATTGTCCGTATACGCGCGCGCCCGGGATTTCCGCGTTATAGCCATTAGTTATTTTTAATTGCGCGGGTTCGCGTCGCGTATTGTCGCTGCTTGTTGCGATTTTCGAAAAACGTTTTCGGCCCGCCTTTTGCGGATTGTGTTGTTGGGTATTACGAGGGTTCCTAAATAGGAGCTTTTTGCCACAGAGTCGTTACAGCGCGCGGACTATTTATACGTACGACACGTCGACTGCGCGTGTGTATGCGCGCGCGAAAAGAGGAGAGAATGAGTAAAAGAGAGGGAAAGCACCGCTCCTAGATCGTAGGCCGAAAAAACCGACACGCGTCCTTCGGCTCGCGTGTACGGTCGCGCCAACCTTGATCATGTGTTAACACTTGGCCGGGACGGGACGAAATTAACGACGGGATTAAAATCCTTAATCCCGGCCGAACGCGCGCGTGTCACAACCTGCTGCAGGTGCGTGTTAGGTAAGTCGTCCCCTGGCTCGCGGCCTTCGCCCTGTCCGTCTGGATTTATATATATATATATAAATAAATATTACGTATAAGACGTATTTATAACGTTTTGTCGCGAAATAAAAACAAAGTCGTTCTAACGTTGGTGATCACCACACAACGCGCATGCAAGCACGCCAACGACGCGGCAAATTAGCACGTGATAAAACGCAGATTATTCGCGAAAACTGCCATTTCTCCTCGCCCCCACGCTCCGTCCAAATCTCTTTTTACTCGATTCTTTTTGTTCGGTGCAAACCGGAGACTTTATTATTACGCGGGACGTGTTTGGTAACGATTAAACGGCCGGGGAAAATATTTTCTTAAAATCTCAATTATTATAGGACGTTGGGCGTCGTTAAAAACCGGCAATTTATTCTCGAAACGTAAGATTTATAGGGTTTTACGACAAACAACGAACGTATTTTATTAAACGTAGTCGTTTGTATTTACTTGGACGGGTACATATCGTTTAAATGTACCGCGAAATAATTGTTTAATAACGGACGTCGATTTAAAAACCTATAGATTACGAAACTCGGAAAAAGCAAAAACGTTTTCCGTACGCGAAAAAGAAAAGAAGTTCGGAATTTTCGTGGTTTGATCACGGCATTGTTTACGATTATTATTCTCCTTGGTCGTTATGTTTTTGGTTTCCAATTGTACCGTCGATTAAAATTACCGCGGTATATTTAATTATACACTCCGCGTCTAATTTCCCACGTTATTATGGCCGGCCATCTCGATCGCGTACTTTCGTCGCTATATATATATAGTGACGATAGGTAAAAAGGCGAAGGTAAACGTAAAACTACGAAAAAATTGGGTACACGTTTTTTTAATTTTTCGTACGACTCGAGTCATTTAACGAACCGCGAAAGTTACATTATAATCCCGAACGTAGTATTGAATGTTCTGAAAATACGCGTTTCGACGCGAAACAACAGTTCCCGTGGAATTCACTGTTACTCGAAACTCTGAAACGTACACTCGTCAAGAGATTACCTAAGCACCGACCTCCAGTTATAAGCAATAGCGCGACGACGTACTTATCTATAAAACTATTCTCGCTCGGTGCGGTGGTTCGTACGAGCGCGACCATAAATTTTCAATTCCGCGACCCTTAAGTGTATCCGGTTTATTTATTTACGTCGAACGCGTACGCTATTCGTAAGGGAAAAGTTCGTACCGGAATACGCGAAATCGCGACCCGGGATTGAGAACGGCCGTTGAGAGATAGATTTACGGTTGTTATTTATCGGAAATTAAAACCGTACGGGTAAGCCGGGCAATTGGGCGTCGTCGAATTCGTTAATAGGTAAATTGAAACTGGCGCGTGGTTACGTGTTATTCGCAACGGTCCGGTGTTTCGATAAACGCGTAAGGTTTTTTATAATACCACGGCATGTAGGAACGGATACGTTATCGGTTGTGTGAATCTCGTCTAGAAGCAAAACCGGAACGCACGGTCTGGCGAACGTTTTGGACAATGGCGCACGCGGAAGCGACTGGCGGAAAAAATGAAATAATAACGTAGCGTTTGAAAGCGAACGTAAAACGTATTCGTCGTGCCCTGTCTCTCGTCGACCAGCGGCCAACGACGCGCCTTCGAACCGAATACCGAATTTGCCTTGTAAATCCGTCTCGCGTCCGCGATATCGTCGGTGCGTGTAGGAGGTATCCTGGCCAGAAATAGCGTTTATAAAAACCGGCGGAATGGCGATGGTGAGGAGGGGAAAGTTGACGAGAAAATTATCGACCGTCTGTTATTTCCAGTTTTTATTTTCTTTCGACGTGTTTACATAAACACGTACGTTCGCGTCTTCGCTAATAATGACGGCGCGTCCAGATTTGTCCACGACCGTGTCATTTTTGTCGTCGACGAAAATAACAAAAACACCCGCTAATTCGAGTTTTCGTAGTGCGCGAACGGCGTATTCCGATATAAAATATAATAATAACAACCCGGTTTCCAAACTGGACGGAATATAATATTTCTATACGAGTAAATCGTGGTATTAATACGGTTGTTTTTCGTGTATTCATTTCTGTGCGCACCACACTAGTCGCCGCCAAACGCGCTTATTAATACGCGCGGCCACTTGGAATTGTTAAAACTAATAAATCGCGAGGAAAATATATAAATTCGAACTAATCGTCGTACGCGCAACGTAAATATGTTACGTGAAAAGAACGAGATAAACTGATACGGTTGCGCGCATTTTGTATTTTCTAAAATTCTCGTGTATATATATAAACGAAGAAAAAACGAAAACGACGTCGAAAGGCACGCTAAATAATAATATAAACCGCCCGGACTAATCTACAATCGAAAAAGCAATACGTACCGGAGCCTAGTATATTTATAAGGGGTGAAAAAAGTGGTTTACCCGCGTATATTTAACGTACGTCTATTTCCGAAACGACGTCGTTATACGTGTAAAATAAATGGCGACCAGTTTTAATCGTATTTTCGTATCGAATATTCGTCGGACGTCTCGCCGAACGTACGTTTTCATCATCTGTGCCGGACCGGTAATGTTCGGCGACGAGAAAAGTCAATCGCCGTCATACGAACGCCGCGCCCGTTTCGAAAACAAAGCACGTTTGTGGACGGACCGGTTAGGCGCGAATAACGCTTTCGGTCATTTCGCGCGTACGTTGCCCGACGGTCACGCTTCCGCAAAACGGGTGTGTCGAGTACACGGATCGCGGAAGCTCGGACGACACTCGACAAACCGCCGACGAAAAATAACAATACCGATGCGCGGACGTTGGCCCGGGAACGGTTCAAATTCAATCCGTGGAAGACAACAATGGCCGTTGCCGGCTGGCGATTACAATATTTTACGGGGCGCTCGTATATACACCGGTCACGTGTACACGTTTCAAACGCCGCCGGTGCCGTTATTTATGAACGCGATTCGCCGTTATTATTTCGGCCGAATTGGTATTCGTTACGCGCGACGCGTTTAAACGTTATGGACGACGAACGTGTCGGTTCGATATTCGCCAACCGTGTTCGGCGTGGACCACCAAGTTGGAACGACGTTGTAACGCGGAATCGATGGCGATACTCGGGACGAACCGAAAACACGCGTATGAATTATTACGAAGACACAAATGACGACTCGCGGATGTATCCGGTACCAGCTAAACGAAATTATGGATAGAAAACGGAGCGCCGGTCGCTTACGAAAACGCGCGCACCACGGCTCGTAGCGCCGGTGGTAAGGTTACGACAATTATAACGATTTTCGATTCCGAGCGTTTTTTGTACGGACGTTCGTCGTGGCCGGACAGTCCCGGCGGATTACTTTTACAAACCGGTTTTGATGTCGCCTCGTTTCGGGCAAAACCGGCGGCCCGTGAACATTTTAAAATTTTACGACATTTTACGTTAAACAACAACGCCCGGTCCCCCACGGCACTGTAGCGGATTTTTCGAACGTAACCATCCTCCGTGCGGTCCAGATTCGAGCTCACGTCACTTCTGGCCGTTTCCTGATGTCAAGTTTCCGATCGCGGATATCGAAGCGGAAGTCAAAGTTGCGGGAGGCGCGGAGCAGCAACGAGCTCAAAGATAGGTTCGTGTTTGAAAAGTGGCTGGAACGGTGGCGGGAAAAGCGTATTGGAACCGCAGGGGGTTCTTTTGCTTCGAAATAGATTCGGAACACCGAATAAATATTTTTTTATTTACGTTTTGAACTCGTACAATATTATTGTACGGACTACGTACCGGGCGTTCGTAAACTCGAGTTTTTCCCGGGACTTACATAGGGTATTACCCGCGCTATTTATACGCGTAGGTATTCCAATATATATATAACGAACCGACGTATATTTCGTTTCTAGTCAGTCCGTACCGTATACAACGCTCGTGGTTTTTGGTATTTTTTTTCTCTATCGGCGCGTAAATCTGATCGGGTGCGGCTGAGCCGTACGCCGCCCGTGTCGGAGGGGTTGTTATCGTCCGGTGCACGCACCGCGGCTGTTCGGTATAATTTCCGACAGTTCGATACTCTCTGTGTGCCGGAACACAACGCCGTGTGCCGGAGAGGGACGTACACAATACACGTTATAGTACGTTTTTCCCACCAGCCCTATAGTTCGTACACACACACTCACACACACACACACAGACTTCCGGTAAAGAATCGTTTTTCATATTTTTATCGATCCGATTCCACTCGGCCTGTCTTCGAGATAAATTACGGGCGTAAAATTTTCGCTAAATCTTGTTTCTTTTCCCCAAAACACCCGGACGATAAAAATAATGGCGCACTTATTTCGCGCAAAAAACTTTTCTCTCGACGGTTTTTCGTTTTTTTTTTTTTTTTTTTTTTTTTTCCTTCTTTCCCCCCCCCTC